>JAPDSC010018534.1:89192-112445 GCA_026290005.1 Latrodectus geometricus
AGAGAGAGAGAGAGAGAGAGAGAGAGAGAGAAAGCAGAATAATCATCCATTAATTAGTTTTAGCTATCAAAAATCTTAATTAGAGACACTAAAATTGCTTATGAAATAACTGAATAATTTTATGTTATATTTTCTATATAAATTTATTTGATAAAATTTTTTTAGTTTACCGCTACATATATTTGCGAATTTACTTTTAGTACAAAGTAGAAAATAGTAGACATTGATGGAAAGTGTATACGCATTTGGTTAAAAAAAATTGTAACTGTATTTTTTTCAGAAGTTCACAATAACCAACTTCAATATTAGTTTAAGCAATTCTCATGCTAAATTAAAATGGGAGTTATAAAATATTATTACATTTCTTCATTATTTTATTCGAAAAAATATTTTAAAATTAATAATAAATCCTACTTTTTTATTGTTCTTTATAAATAAAATGAATATGTCAAAACTTTACTAAGAACTCCTGCATCCCCATGTTCTTCAGTTTTATTTCTTGCGAGCTGATTATTCTTAAATGCATTATTCCGTACATTTTTGTAACTGTTTTTTTAGACAATATTCATTTTCTCCTATTTCACTTAAAATATTTTTAAATGAAAAAAAAATATAATCTTTAACAATCCTGTTTCTTTTATTGTTCTTATATTAACAAAATTAATTCTTCAAAACTTTATTAAAAACAGCTGCATTCTCATGTTCTTAAATTTTATTTCTTGTAATTTAAAGCATCATTATTCTTAAGCGCTTATTGCTCCATCATTTTCTATTAACCATTTCAAATTCATTTTTATAAATTTTTTACAGTTTGAATTATAGCATGCCAAATTTTTCTTCAAAACTCTTCCCGGTGACTTTATTGTAATCTAAGAAATGAAAGTTATTTGACTTTACATTTTGAAATAAGATGATGAAGAAAATTTTAATAAATTAAAAAAGATCTTATCAGATGTAAATTACAAAGATTAATGTTTACTCATTAAGATGTAAAATTTATAAAAATTAAAATAAAAATTGTAATCTAACTGCATTGTCATATAACATTTCTGAATAGTTTAATTTCTTAAATGAAACTTTTAAGAGGAAAATGTGTATTATGCAGTTTCAACCATTTGAATCATAATAAGAAATATCAATGTAATTCAATTCCCTGCAGACAGTTCAGAATAATGTCTAAAAGTAGCTTATGAAATATGTTTCTTTTAAATGTGGTTTAACGCATGTTAGTTCAAAAATAAAGACTTTCATATTCTATGCTTTAAAAAATAAAAATAATAAAAGAAAATTAATCATTTATAAAGAAAATGTAATTTTCTAACTCTTTTTACATGAAATTTTCTTCCTATAATGCATGTAAAAAATTAAAATTTTAAAGTCAACAAACTTCAGGCAGAACATAATTACCATTTTACAAAATCTGTAAAAATTGTGACTTATCCTTTCTTGTAAAGTTTGTTGTTTCCTGGTGGCATATGGTAGAAAGAACCAATGAATAACTTGGATTATGATCTGATAACGAGCTAGGTGAAGCTAATTGGTATTATTAGCCAGTGGACTTCCATTTTCAACTCAGGAATACGCAAAGGAACTAACAACGTATGCTTTGTGAATTAATTTCATGACGCAGAGAAAGCTTTGTAAAACTGAAGGCATTTGGAATCAGGAATGCAAGCCAATGTCCCAAACAAATTTCACAGCCGAATAATCCACTATAAATATATCATAATGATCTATCTAATTAACTTCAATTATGGTACTTAAATTGTAATGAGATACTTGGATGATAGATGTTATGTTCATAGTGGTCATAGAAATGTATACCTGAATTAATTTTCATTTCACAAAAGAATGATGGCACAATGGTAAAGATATAATGGTACAATGGTAAGAAGATATTGGACATCTTTTTAGATAGTATGATACATCGTAACATACTGGAAGAAATTTCAAAATCAAATTGAATTCTTCTAGACTATATACAGTGAACTGTATTATCATTTATAACACGTCATGGCCAATGGACTACGCCAAGTCTTAACTCATTACCAACTTGATTCCTGCGATCTCATTGGTCGACAAGCTCACCAATCTTCTTACCAAATGGATAGATATAGGTCAAAAGAAGAACAGTGAGATTTCAGCATTCTAAAATACCTTGTATCTAGACTAGCCATAACTGAATGTCGATAAGAATAAAACATAATGTTAGGAATCACTATTATTCCATTCTTATGTAGGTGTATACAAAGATGCTTCATTGCAAGAAAGAGAATTTTACCAATCATTGATTTGGAAAACATGAAATGAACAGTTCTTATATTTTATTGCTCTGGGTTTTCATTTTCATTGCTAGTTTGAAGTTTAATCACATACATTTACTTTCAACGGTAGAAAATAACATTTTCTGGTTCTTTGGTATTTTTTGGCGAAAGTATGTATATTTTTATTTACTTTTAACAACCAAATGATTTTACATCATAAAATTTATTTTAAATTGTATGATCACGCAAAATTTCATATGAATCAAAACATCATAAAAAATTAGATGAACCCAAAAAGCATCGAAAATAAAATATCCATATATAGAGAGAAAGAGCAGAAAAGCATATCGAAACAAAAACTATAGAGTTCATTGTTTTGAATACTGAGATTTGGATTTAAGGAACACAATTAAAGCGATATTTTTTTTTTCATTTTAGTTCTTTTTATTGCATGGGAAAAATAAATTGAATTTATTATAAAGCTATCGCTATGTATATCTATTTTATTTCGAAATTTCTTGATCTGATAGATGTTTATTCATGCGATTATAGCAATATACAATACAGAGATAATAATAACAGCAGATTTATATCAGCCATTCATAGATTCCCTTCTCAAGAGATATTTCTTCACTATATTTTTGAAAAACATCATATGTTTGCCTTATTCAATCTGGACATATTTTCATTTTTAAATAAAGAAAACTCCATGAATGGTTTCAGCAAAACTATGAATGTATGATAATGTTGTTTCGCTTTTTATTCTTTACAAGTTGTCAAGCATGACTGGAACTTATTGTGGTAAAGAAAATATTTTAATGTTTGCGCGATACTTCGATACATCTTCTGTGGGTGAATGGCCAGCATCAATCTGTTCTAGCTGTCTGAAGTTTTATTGAGCTTCGTGTCTCGAATCGAAAGCAGACTTCTGACCATTGCTGTCTAATTCACATTGAAATATAGGTAAAGCTTCTAAAAATTGACTTTGTGCTAATTCTAGATTAAATAATTAGTCCATAGCATTCAGCTTTTTAATAAAATAAAAGGAAATCAATATAGATAATTTGTTTTAATTCAGTCTAGTTCAAATTAATATATTATATTTACAGTTATAGTTCCTTTAAAATTATTTACCTAGATTTCTAAGCATTGTTAAAATATTAAAACAAATCTACATTTAGCCTATGATTTATTGACAATAAAAACTACGAATAAATCTTGTTCTATAAGATTTTTCCAAAGACTAATCAGAACATTAATACGAAGATGTAATTAGAATAACAAGGTAAAACAAAGAAGAAACTATGAAATTTAATACCAATAAGATGAAATCAAGAAAAACAATATAATATAATATAAATATAAATCGGGAAAATGCATAGGAGGTCTGCAATCGCCAGGTTGTGGGTTCGATTTCCACCAGGACTAAAGACCATTATGTTCATTAATGGCAACTGAGACAAGTAAAATTTGTCGTGGTAGTAATGTCCTCATGTTTCCATTCCAAATTAATAACTTTAGGGTTCTTAGGAACCAGGCCTTGGGTCTTCTTACCTTCCAATCTCTAAATTTTAAGACATAGATGATACTTCCATCTATGAGCACACGTCGTATTTCCATCCTCGTGGGGGGTGCTGTGTTCAAAAACAGACAATTCTCTTTCTTTCTGACTTCATTCACCCAGTCAATGTCATTTTGGAATGGACACATATGGGGAAGGATATCTCCTGGCAGCAGCGATTTCCAGTTATAGAACCTGCATGAAACCTGCATGGGAAGCGTGGAGCTCATTATGATGCCTTCTCAAGTGACGTAATGAAGACTCTGCAATCACTTTTAGCACCGAAACGACTCTTATCCCTAAGAGGATGCAGTTTTATTGGAAGTTCAGTATATGTGCTCCTAGCAGCACTCTAAATGGTGCTCTAGCTCTTAGCAAATTAGAACTCCCAGAATCACTCTAATTGATGGTCAACTTTCAAAGGAATGTAGCATTCTGGATGGTGGTTGAATAAACCACCAATGCGAAGAGGTGTAGACAGAGTAATCCCGACACTTGTTGTCTTTTTGTTGTGTACAGTTGCTGAGCAATTTTACTTGTTGACTAGTTGGGCTCTTTTCACCTACTGGGTGATATGTCTTTCATCTATTGCTGTTGTTTTCCTGGAGTGGCCACTATCAATCTTTCTATTTGCAGTATTTATGGTTTGAAATGCTTTTCAACTGCTTGAAACGACACTTTTTTGATTCCGAACTTTTCTTCTAGACTGGTCCCATTAAGCTTTTCCCGTAGTTTTCCTATCATTCCTGCACGTATGAAGTCATTCTGGTGACTTTTTCTTGACATATTTCACAACAAACTGTCTAGCCCTTTTTGTCTTTGATTGAGTTCTCCCCCTAACTTTTATTGTCATCTTGCGCTGCACGCACCGACCACACGCGTTTTGCGTACGGTTTCATCACCTGTAACACTTTGTTCCTGACATTTGCATACGCATATTTTTTCTTTTGAATAGCGTATTCATTATTGATTGCAAGATTCTTACGATCAATACAATGAACAAGCAATCTCTTGGCTATCTACTTTAAATGTGCATTGCTGCTTAAACGTCAAAACGATTTAGTGTAGTTGATCATTGTCTTTAATGATACTATGATGTCTCATATAATTGGGTATGACATATCTCATTAACTACATAAATATTTTCACTCTTTCATATATAAAAGGTCGTTAAATTTGTGAAAAAAATAACTCTTCTTACCAATATTTCGTATTTTCCTCTCCAAACAAAATGTTTAGTCATTAAAATTCCTCTAAATTACTTATTTTTAGTTTAGATATCTTTTTTGGCACTTTTCCTTTGATAATCTTAATAAATTTGTTACTTAAATTTATAAAATTTATATTAATATGAATAATATATATATGCATTTTCCTTTTCTATTGTTTCATTATTATATTTTTCATTACATAAGTGCACACATTTTTAATTAATTTCAAATTCCCACATATTAAATTGTATTCAAAATTCTGAGATATTTTTTGTATTGTATTTTCTACATGATTTTTATTATTATCATTAAAAGCTTAAAATATTTATTCAAAATTTTAGAAATCAAATAATAAGTTTATTTTATCAAATTATTTTGCTTTACATTTTGGCAAAGCCACAAGTTTCAGAAAAATATTAAATGCAGGAAAGAAAATTGCTATTATTACTTAACTATTTGTGAAAATTGCTGAGAAATTGTAATGCAATCACTGAATTTATACTAAGGAGGTTGTACACCTATAATGCAAAATATTTCTGGTGAATCATATTTTATCGCAAGTTTACACATAAATAACTTTTTAATCAATCCCAAGAATTGTTGGGATAAAACTGCGAGGATGGATTTTTGTTTCCCACAAAGACTATAGGTTTTTTTTTCCACAATCCTGTTAAAAACTTTGCAATAAATCTCATAAGATATTTTGCAACATAAAATATATAGATGAAAAACTACATAATCTTCAGCCAATGTCTTTAATTTGCAATACAAAGACTCGTTAAAAATTTTAAAAATAGTAAAAATTATGAGTTAAAATAAGCAAAGATATCAATTATTCCTATTTGATTAGCGATAAAAAATGAAAAAAATCTATTTTATTGAAGAAAACATAAAACATAATTTTTCAATGTTTTTGGTTTGCAATAATTTTTTGGTTTGCAATAATTTTGCCATCAAAATTAAATGTTTGATTACTTGCATTCATTAGAAAATAACATTAAAAATATAGTTTGGACTTAAATATGATATAAATAAATTTGAAAAACCAGTAATAGATCAACTAGGACAATTAATCAAAATGAATAACAAAATATTACAAATATTTTAGATTCGTTTCTGGAATCTTCTGGTTACATTCATTAATTGCCTCGACCCGTAGTCAAGGCAACAAACCTAGTTAAATTCATTCCACCAATTAGACATTTTAAGTGAATTAGAACTTCTCCAGCCAATCGCAGTCTGTGGAATTTTTCCACGTGACCACCCCTTGGCAAATAGGGAAAGCACGTTCTGCCGTTGCCAGCCGATTTACAGAATCATTGTTTGTTGTGGTATTAGCGGTCAATTCTTGTGGTCAGTGTTCCAATGAATTGCTTACTGGATGTGTTTTCGCAAATTTGATAAGAGAATGAAAAAAATTGTCTTCCAGAACTGACAATAGATGTGCTTCAGAGAAAAATAAAATAACCTGCATTAAACATTTGAAGATAATCAACTTTTTTAGTTTGATTGTGATTTTCTTGGTGTCGAACTCTTTTCATTCTCCATTAAAATAATAAAATTGTGACAAAATGTTTAGCAGTCAGCAATGCACAAATTTATTTTTTCTCATCTAGCATTGAGTAAAATACGTGCTTACATAAAAGGAATACAAATATTTATATATGAATATAATTAGCATAGATATAAACTAATCTTTCTGAGTAATTAAACTTTGAATAAAGAATTACTGTGAAAATTTTAATGCTGTTATTTTTAGTGGTCATAAAATTCTAAAAATTTTAATTTAGAATTTTATGACTTGATCACAATGAGTTCATTATTCTACATTTTAGGGATTTAATACTTCGAATCAATTTCACCACATCTTAATAATAAGAAATTAGTATAAAGGTTTGGATTAATTAAATTTTACCTAATCCCTTGACTTTCAAATTTTAGAGAGTCATAAATATTTTACTCAAATATTAAACTATTGGTTTTTACTATTTCTGATTTTTAATAATACTTGCTTTTTATTATTAAAATAAATTATTTCTGTAGCTGTGTTATTATATTTAAGAGTTCTACTTAGTAAAAATTTGCTGAATTTGAAATATTACAATAATTTTTTTTATGCTTAAAAGTAGCAATTTTTTACGCAATATTTTAAAAGCATAAAGCTTTTATTTCCTAAAATAAAATCTCTAATGCCTAAGATTCAAATTTAATGGATTATTTTGTAAGCACAATATGCTAATCAATACATTAAACCCAATGAGGAACACTCAAATAGTAAAATATAGGATGAAAATAAAAATGAAATTTGCATAAGGATATTGAAATACTATCATGTAATTTGCATACAAAAATGAAGTAAATGTTTTAGGACGATTAAATAACAACAATTATATACAAAGAAACAAAGTAACTGGAATAATCAATAAAAACGAAAAGGGAGAAATAACCATTCTTCAATACAATGACAAGTTGACCACTGGCAACATGTGGGTCTAGTCCATGTGACAGCAGCCTGTTGCTCACCGGGTGACGTCACTTGAGATGCTCGAGATAAGTATGACCAGGGAATCGTGCAAAAAATAGGGAAAAAGAATTCCCCATGCGCTGCAGAGAAAAAAACATGGAGGAATATAATCCCCGGATTATGTCCAGCCCCCTGGACATTCTTCCAGGTCGTTATCCGCTTCTCCTTGATGAAGTCCAGGAGATTTGCTGGACATCAAAATCTTCAGATATTTACGAACTTTGCCGGAAGATAAAAGATTTATTTAGTTGTGACTTCTTTTTCATCTCCTCGGAGCTCGTATGGATCTTTTATCATCTTCCTCTCCATCTTCCCACCCCACAGTTATTTCACCATATTATTTATTTTATTTATACCCCCTCCCTCGCGTTCCTAGGCTTACGAAAAGAGAAATTAAGATCTTAAAGGGGGGAAGGAGGTCATAGGGATGACAGGGAAAAAATAATAGGTTTGGTCTTGTAATAAAGATAAGCTGATAAAAGTATTAGTTTCTCGTCTGATTCCCCCAATACTGATTTTTTCCCCTACCGACTTCTCCCTATTTTCTTTGAAAGATTGGACATTTTCTTCAAGAAGATTCGAAAATTTTATTTAATCACGTTCAGATGTTCGCTCTCTATTATCTTTTCTTAATACTTATTTTTTTAAGTAACTACTATTTTCGCTTAGATGCACTTTGCCTAGTTTCACCATTTTTTTTTCTTTTTTCAATTTCTTATAGATCTTTATTTCTGCCCTCCTACCCCTGGAATCCTCAATTTTTTTCGATCCTTTTCCATACAGACTGGGATTTGATAAAAAATGAAAGAAAAGAAGCTGTTGCTGAGAAAAAGGGGAAAAAACAAAAAAACATGGGGAAAAAAATCGAGAAAGAAACAAAATATCGCATCTCAGCTTACCTATGAAATATAGAACTCGCGAGATGTATTTTATTTATACCCATCTTTAGGGGGAATATATTAAATTCTTCCCCATCCTCTTAAGCATTCTAAAATGAAATATAAAAGATTTTTTTATTCTTTTTCCATGCAAAGTAGAATACTGAAAAAAAGATCGAATATCCCCATAAAGAACGATTTTTCTCACATTTTTCAGGATTCACATTTTTCACTTTTTGCTTTTTGAGAAAACACTTAAAAAATGAGTTGGAAAGTATATTAAAATGGAAATTATTGACGTTTTTTTTTCTGAGAGTGAATAAATGGCTTGGAGAAGCAAAATTTCTCTTCCATATTTAATAATAAAATACTTTTTATCCCTGACAAAAAGATTTTTTTGTATTTTCTTATTACGATGAAAGTATTGTTCCTTTAATATTAACATATTTTTAAATCTGAGACATAGACATGGATCTTTCTAATCTTCTTTGTTTTAATTTGTTCTGTTATTATAAAAACTTCTTGTTTTGAGTTGTAATTGTATGCTTTATTCTGTTAGGGATTCATCAATATTAAACGTTTGACATTTTTAAATCTACTATTTTTCATTCTACTATTTTTCAAAGTTGTTTGATTTTTATAAAACATATTACAATTTTAAAATGTAACTTTAAATTTTAATTTACTTGAGTTTTAACAGCATAATGCTTAAAATTTTTAATTCTGAAAGACAGAGACATACTACTGATATCCTCATCTTTCAATTTTGCGATTTGTTCCTTTACTATAAAACTTAATACATTTTTTCCTTGCAATTTTATAATTTATCCCATTTAAGATTCTTATATGTGATCATTACAAACATTTTGTCACTTTTTAACTTTTTTGTAATTTATTTTAGTCAGGGAAATAAATTGCACAAGAAAAGCAGATTTAAAAATGGTAAAATTCATGGCATTTATGCCTTTATGTTATTTTATGCTTCTATGAAAATATTTCTATTACATGCTTATGCTTCTATATTACTACTTCTATAAAATATTGTTTTATAAGAGAGTAAGATTGCAACTATAAAACTACAAGTTTAAGATACAGTTTTAGGTTTCCTCCTGTTTCAGAACCATCGCTAAATATACGACGAAGTGATTTAAAATTTGATATTTGTAACAAATTTGAACTATTTTGAAAATTTTAGGACACAGTTTAAATGCATAAAAATAGAAAACATTTTCCTCATTTACTTGCATATTTACAGTGAAAGTGTATTATGAAAAACATGCGTAAATATTTGCCATGACAATATTTACATGGTATAGACGTGATGCTTCCCCGAAGCCGAGTTCCTCAATGAAGGCTCAAGGGCACTTAATTTTTGGACATGAATAATGAACTTGAGTCCTCGTATTTTTGATTCCTTGATGTATGAGAAAACAACACAACAGGATTGCATGAGTATTTCAACCTTCTTCTTCTTTCATGCATGTCTTTTTCAATAATCTTGCTTGAATGGGTACATATAGTTCAGTGTAGGTTCGTGGTGACCTTAGTTAGTCCCTGGACCTGTATAAAGAACTTGAGTCCTCGTATTTGTCTTTCTTTGATGTATGAGAAAACTACACAACGGATTTATATAAGTTTTTTAATGAAAGTTGATGATTCTATTTCTTTCATGACTACCTTTTGAAAGATTTATAAGTGTAAAAGTTGAAAGTTGCTCAATGAATTTCGTGGTATATCCAATAAGTTTAGGGGTTTTATAAAGATCTTGGGTCCTTACATTTATTAATTGTTGATAAATGAGAAAACAGCTCAATGCAATTTCATGTGAAATTCAACTTAATTTAATATTTTTTATGCCGTTATTTTCCTATAAATTTGGTCGAAAATGCTAAAATTGATAAATAAAGGCTAGTAGTACAGTCTTTAAATAATCGAGTAATTTTTCACCATTCAATGAAGGACAAACATTTTGACTCCATAAACATATAAAATAAATCTTTGTGCATCAATACCTTTGTGCACAATCAGTGCTATAAATACATTATACAATTAAATGTATAGTTTTTTATACTTCATTATATATATTATAAATAAGTTATAAGTTTAGAAATAACACATTAAAATGTAAAAGTTAAAGACTTTATATCACAAATAATTAATACATATTTTTATTTTATTATATTTTTATTTGTTAAATATGATGCTCTTTGTAAGATTATATTGAACTTGTATTTTAAAAAAAAGGACTATGAAATTGTGATGAGTTTTGAATATTAATTTTCTGTAGAATGGATATTAGTTTCTCTACAAGAAAAAGTTTGAAATATATTCATATTGATAGAAAATTTTAAAGTATCTAATTTAGCAATTTTCAGAAATAAGGTGAAAATGAAAATTTACATTGATATTATAGAAAGTTATGATTTTTTTTTAAATATTAAGTAATTTCCTTCTTTCTCAAATACAAATTTCTTTTATTATTTCTTAATTAGATATAGCCATTCAAGGATCTCAGAGTATAATTTATGCAAAAACTTGCTGTAATTCATTACAGACACAGAAAGTACCAGTCTAATTAGTTCTCATGGAAAAAAATGGTTGTTGAGCGAAAACTCAATTAAGAATTTTTAATTTTCAACATATGTGTGTGCTTAGTGTAAGAAAGTAAAAATGTTGAAATTTTTCATCCTTTTATAATATTTTAAATTGTAAAAATTTGAAATTTCAATATTTTTGAATTTTTACTTTTATTTAAAATGTTGATATAAGCATTTACAATAGTTTTACTGGGCATATTTTGTATTAAGGACTATTAATCTAGTTTTTTATAAAATAAAAAAAAATAGTGTCGTAAGAGTATCTTAAATTAATTATTACAAATAAGAATTTAATATCTTATTATGGCTCAGTTTATATTTTATTTTCTGTGTTTTATAACAAGAATTAACTAAATGTAATTAATCCTCAGAATGAAATCAACTGATCCCACAAGAATATCACATGAACACTGATGGAGGCAGGAATAAAAAATGGCCTAAAATAAGCTTTAAGAGAATGATAAAAAAATGTGACTTCATTTGCTCGGGGGTTTAATGAACTGCACGGTACAGCAGGCTTTATTTACACTATTTGACTTTCATCAAAACAAATTTTACTTTTTATTAAAAATGAAATTAACTGTAAATTAAGTAATTTTTAATAAAATAAAGCCTGTTACTTAAAGTATGTATACATACTTCTTTCAAACTCTAGACATATAAGGCTGTTCAATGTCCACTTTAACTTCCTAGATCAGGTATGTAATGAATAACAAAAATAAATATCCTTATTACAATAATACTTTGAATATTGAACAGAAAGGTATTTACAATTTTAAATCTAAGTTCTGATTTCTATTGCAATCGTGTAACCTATGTGAAATATGGGAAAGTGTTTATTGTGTGAAAATTCTATAATTATGAGATCTGTGAATGGTTGATTTGTCATTCACCCAATAATAACTTTTTATATATAATGGTTAAAAGAGTTAAAGTAAATAGTGATAGCATATCATTAAATCTTGAAAAAATAGTTAATACATTGTGAAAATGAAAAATGGTATGTAACAATATTGAACGAAATTCAGAAACCAAATTTTATTGTCCCACTCTAATTTTATAATCATATAAATACAAGAACTAATTTTTACGTGTTTGATTATAACATAGAAATGTATGAAGTAAAATTATATTTACAAATAAATCCCTATATAATACAATATAATTTTCAGATTACAATTTTAAATAAAATGTGTTTAAATTAAAGCTGCATCATTTTTAAAATAAAGTTATATATATATATATATATATATATATATATATATATTGAGAGAGAGAAAATATCACGCACTCGGTTAATCATTAACTAATTAACCACGTATTTAGCTATTCCTACGCATATTTATCTACATTGCCTTATTTATTTAGTCATTGAAATGGAAATAAATTATCATTTATACCTGACTGCATGTTTCTCAATAAATATTTCTGCAATTTAATACAATTTAATTCATTTATTAAGTCTACTTTAATTCGATTTGTACCCCAAATGGTGACATTCTGCATGAAAATGTCGATTCATTGTTTAGTTGCAGTTTGTGAGAGTAGAAATATTTGATTATCCTTGATGGCCTTTCTGCTCCCTCAAGCAAATTACTCTCCAAGATTTTTCCAGGAATTTTCCTGGTTCGGGAATCTGTAATTTTCCAATATCAGTACAGAGTTTACTTTAAACATTTTTCAAAATTATAGAAGTTGGATCGAATTCTATTTCTGATGCTTCATGAATAAGTTTTAAAAAGAAAAATTTTCGTTAAAATGGGAAGTAAAACTGAATTCAAAAATACAAGTATGAGAGATTTTATAAATATCTATTTAATATATTTGAAAAATCATTATTAAAATCTCATCGAGATATTATGCATTTGGGATAAAATTTTTCTTTTTCAACAATATTAAATGATGACATTAACTCCTAAAGTTGGTTGATTTAGGTTTTTTCTAGCACACTATGTTTATGGAAACGAAACGCTTTTCTGACATTGAAAAAGATTGATGATGATTCAATACAAAACACAATCGATCATTGCAAAGTGAAATATTTCATTCATTTACTTATTATATCTGTATAATTTTCTAAGAAACGATAAGAAATAGCAGTGGTAAAAATCTCCAGAAGTAATATATTGAACTATTCAATATATTTCCATTGGTGTTTCTGTGTGAATCTTTTGAAAATTATCAGTAATTTACTGAAACTTCTCTGGTTTGAGTTTCTTTCTCTCCAAGTAAAATAATTATTCAAAGAACTCTATTTTTTTTCATGTTTTGGTGTATAGCTTAACCTTAAACTAAGATATATGATGTAGTTGGGTCCGGTGTATACCTTAGTTTGACTATAAAATTGAATTTCTGATAATTCCGGTATTTTGTCTTAGTTTAGTCTTTGTGTAGCGGTAGCGTCCCTTTTGTTACTCATATCTTGGTTTCAAAAAAAAAAAAAAAAAAAAATCGCCAAAATGACAAGGAGTACCTATTTGTAAACTTTTACCTTTGTAGTCCCTTCAGATGAGAACTTACGAATAAAGCAGTTATTCTGTAAATATGATACATTCTAAAAAAAATTGCTTCTTTTTTGAGTGTGGGAGGTTCCAGGCTCTCTCAAGCTGAAATGTTCATTTCTTATTAACGAAGTGGTACTCTGTTCCAATAAGGGTCATATTCTTTGGAATTTCCCATTCTTCTATGACTGCTTTTTTGAGATCTACAATCTTCAGAGGGCAACTACTCATTCTAAATTCTACAGGAGGTTTTAGCGTAAAAACCTGTAAACGTGACGGTATGCTGTAGTCGGGTTCAGTATAGAAATGGATATCCCTTGGTTTGGTGATAAAGATAGGAAATAAAATTTAATTTTTTTCTTAGTTTAGCTTTCATGTAGCGGTAGCAGCGATTTTGTTACTCAAATATTGGACTCGCAAAAAAAAAAATCGCCAAATATCAAGGAGTACCCGTTTTAAATTTTTACGGCTGTGGTGTCTCTAAATAATAACTAATAAATAAGGTAGTTATTCTGTAGATGTGATACACCCCAAAAAAAAATAAATTAATTCTTCTTTTGTGTGTGGGAGGTTTCAGGCATTCTCATGTTGGAATGTTCATTTCTTATTAATGAAGTGGTGTTCGGTTCCGATAAAGGTCAAAATTTTTGGAATTTCCCGTTCCATTTTTTGAGATCTACATTCTTCAGGTGACAACTTTCACTAAACTGATATAATTTCTCGGAATTTAGTATAGGGATGTTAACAAGTGTCTATGTTCACTAACTGAGTGTGTTATTTCGAAACTTTCTTCTGCTAAAGTTAACTGTTTTCAATGTATGTGTAAATCGCTCTCCTTTACATGAAAGACTATAAGCACAGTTGTGTCGGATTATGAAGGTAGTTCTGGAAGTTTTTGTAGATCAATAGCTTTCTTTTCTGTTTTAACCCTCTTGCTTCATAAAAAATTATATCCCTTTGTTATTCTGGTGATTTGTCGTTTGTAAATAAGCTTCATAATATAAAAATGTACGTGTCTATTTTAATGTGACAAAAAATAATCATTTTGAAAGTGGTGTATTGAAATTGGTTAAATAATGACTTTTATTTTACCACTCATCATATTGATCTATTCCGGTCGATTTGCTACATTAGCAATTTATCTAATGGAATTAGATAATTTTGTATTTATTAATTTTGCATACGAAAATTAATTAGATCGAGACTTACAGTTTAAAGTGGATTCCTAACTACTACAGACATTCAGGACAAAGTAGGATTCGAATTATTGAATCAAAAGCCATAAAGTGCTGAATATTCGAAGGCCAGCTCAGCTATCATCTTCTGGAATAATGACTCATGACAACAATTTTGTTGAACCAGTAAATAGCTCTTGAAGTGTCATATTTAAGAAAGCCAAATTTTCGGAAAATGAAGTCATATTCAAAATATCAGATAAATAACATTACTTCTCTTTTCCTTTGTAAAGGAAATTTAAAATAATTTAAGCTCATTTTTCATATCTTAAAATAAGCAAAAATCAATCATTTTAGATTTAATATAATAGGGATTCAAAAAAGGCTAAGAATTTAGAAAAAAAACTTATTTCCTTGTGTTGAATACTTTTCTTGGTAAATTCTTTCGATTAAATTGGCGGAATATTTTAGCTCTGCAGAAAGATATTGAAAGTGATGCCGATTATTTTTAGAATTTCAATATTTTTAAAAAGATATGCACCAGAATCAAATGAACTTCTCTAAAACAAATCTTGCAATAAAAATAACTAGAAAAATAAATGAAACAATAATATAAAATATTATGTTAGTAACATAAATATATAAAAGATTTGCCACCATAATAAATATTCATATGTGGTTTTCTGTTACACATTTGGGATCGCAAATATTTATAAAAGTAAACAAAAATTGTACATTGGTTGACTTCACTGTAATACCAAATCGTGATTACACAGTTATAATATTTAGGTGAACTAAACTTCATCTGAAACTTTGATACAGGAAATTACTCAATACAACTTAATAAATATATTTTTCAATGCATTAATATTTTTGTGTAAAACATTTCATAAGGGTATTTCATTAGAGTTTTCAATTTGACAAATGTGCTGAGATGTATTCCAGTAGCATTTGCAAAACTGATAAATTACATTATATTTTTTGTTGGAGATCAGGATGTATCGGTGACGGAATTAGTTGCTATAATGTAGTTAATTGTATGTATATTTACCTTTGACTATATTTAAAATATAAATTATTAGGCTGCTAATATATAGTATGTCACAAAATGTTCAACAATTTGTTAAATAATGATAATCCTTATCAGAAAAGGGGGATTAAAATATTTTCATTCCAAGAGAAAGTTTTTATTTTTATGAGTTTACATTTCTCGCTTTCTAGTGAATTCTTTTTCATCAGTTTTTATAAGATAAGATATTTTAAAGGCAAAAGAATAAAACACGATAAAAAGAGCTTAGCTTTCATATATTTTCAATCACTAATATTTTAAAGTGAAAGAAATAAACGCGCACGTATAATAAATGTTTTTTTTTTTAAACTATTTCTTAATATTTTACTTCTTAATTTCTAAAATATAATTTTTACTTTTGTCAAATATTCTTAGTACTGATTACAATGAATAAGATTAATCGATATCATTTGATTTTTTCATACCCGTTGTCAAAAGGGCTACAAAAAATCAATACTTAGTCAAAATTACTCACATTTAAAATGGCAATCAAAAGGCTCGTATTTTTCCTAAAATTTTTAATAATGAATTCGTAAGATACAATAGCCTTCCCCATGAAGAATAGTACTGTTAATGCACTTTTTTGTTTACATTTTTCCATATTACTTACCCACACACTTTCGTTTATATATAATTTCCTTTTTTCGTACCTTTATGTATATTCGATCACGATGGTGTACATCTTTTTCCAAGCAGAATCTTCTTTGCTCCTCAATATGTTAAAAATTATCTGGAATTTTGTGTATTGTATAGATTGTAAATTATTTAATACGGTTTGTTAAAAAAATAAATAAATAAAGTTAAAATTTATAGTTATCCTTCACTTAGCTATTTTTGGTAACATTTTTATCTGATTTGGCAGTCTATCACAAGAAGGGTGGAAATCATATGGTACTGATTAGCATAAAAGATACTTATTTATTTATTTATTTGTGATGGTTAATAACTTATCATAAATTGCTTTTAATAGTATAACTCATCTGTAAATAATTTAATCGAATGTAATTGGAATAATCAAGAATATTAATATTTTTTCATCTCATTAAATAAAACAATTTAAACTTCAGAACTGTTTTTTTAAAGTTTCAAAAAACAAAAATTATCAAACATTTTGAATTACAATATTTACGTTTCTTAACAAAAAAAAAAAATTCATCTGATAAAACCGGCGTATACCGTATTAGCCCTTCAAAAGCCAATGAAACGTGTCAATTCGGCAAAACGCCATCTATCGGAGACGGTCTCACCTGAGACGTAAAAGCTATTTCTCGTGTCCCTCCATCATCTTTCCGCTTGTTACGTAACACTTCCCTCACCCCTCGCATCCCAGGGGACGTTGAGTCAGGGGCAGGAGGTTATGAATATCCCTTGCAACTTTTATTGGGGTCGCGCCCTCCCCATAAGTGGCTAATTATGTGTGACGACAGCTCTTGCCCTCCCCGAGCTCTTCTGTTTTATTTTCTTCCTCCCCCCCCCGACGGATGGAATACATGTATAAAGTGTGAAGCAACGGAGATTGATGCGGCAGCGGAAGGGGGGGAAGAGATTGTTATGGCATTATTATGATAAAACGGGGTTTTCTATCTGGTGAGAGGTAGGAGCTACTTTATTACGAGACAGCGGCTTAATTGAATAATTATGGGTGATTCAGAAGAGTATGGAAGGTTATCTTCAGTTCATTTATGAAAGGCAGCAAATTTGCATGAATAAATGAAAGGGTGTCATGAGTATCCTCTAGCGACACTTTTCATTTATTTTTCACTGCTAACTGTAACTTTCATTCATCGTAAGTGCTATGCAAAGTGCGCTGCGATGTATCAAATTACATTTGGAAGCTCGCTGTAAAGCATAAAAAAATTAAAAAGAATGTTAAGCGCATAAATAAATATCTTATTTGGTGTATCCACCGAGTTTTTATCCGGTTTTGAATTGAAAACCCGAAATTGAACCTAGATTGAACAGAATCAAACTGATATTAAACTAAAATTATAAAAAAATGTTTCATTTTTTAGTTTTGATAACAAATTTGTAATAAATTTAAAACTTAATGAATAGTGATTCGACGTAACTATAAAGTTGTTCAAGACACGATGCACTTCATTCAGGAACTTTGCTCACTTCAAAAACGAAGGCTAATGTTTGCTATTTTTGAAACTGTCAGCTGTGAGTTATCTGTATCAGATATGTCAGCCAGAATGAGTAATGTTAGTTAAAGAAAAAAAATATCTACAGCATCGTACCCCTCCATCTTTCTATTTAATTTTTGTATTTATTTTTTTTAAGTTAATTAATGCTTCTCTCTATTACAGTGAACGAATTTTTCATTTTCAAGATGTCCTACTCAACAGAAATGCATTGGAATAAAGATAAAAGGTGTCTCGAATATAATTTCTAATAACTTCGTTCGGAAAAATGCGCTCAAGGATTGTTTCTTTACTCTTGCAATTTCAGTTATGTTATAAAATTGTACTAAAAGTAATTTTGAAATAGTTTAAACAAAAATATTAATAAAGATTTTATGCATAACTTGTATCTAGTCATATTATTTTCTTTTACTACAGAAGAAAATTTAAAGTAACATGAAGTTGTTTTTTGACAATAATTATTAATTGCTCCAAAAGAACACGTGTGCATGAAAAACTCCATTACGCTGAAGTATTATATGTGTAAGTGATTTAAAATTTTCAAAATTATTTTGTAGTTTTATCCCAGTAAAAAGGAATTGAGCTGCGATTAATTCACTTATTCCGGTTTTCATTTAAGGCTACAAAAAAATAAAATGAAAATCTTAAAATGTTTATAAAGGAAAATCTTAGTTGAAATCAATTAACAACAAAACACTTTTAATATAAAATTAATAATTTTTTAAAAATAAAATTGTATGCTTTAATTTTTATTAGTAATAATGTTATTAGCAATCAATTAAATACAAATGCTGATGATTCAGTATTTAAATGGATTATAGGTAACATTTATTTTTTATAGTTTATTTAATAAATATAATATTAAATAATACTGTTTATCAATAAGAAGTGTTGAATAAAATGCTGTCATTCATTTATATTGTGATAAACTAACATAATGAAAGGAAAACTTTTACAAAAGTAGAAATATCTATTCGTACCTGTTTCCTATAATTATATTTCTTAATCACTGAAAACGCTATTTCATGTAGAAGTGGTCTGAATCTCCAGTGACATTTATATCCATTGTACACTGTTTTTTGCTGACTGGTAGAACCCAACACAGGGGTACAGGGAAGCATTCTAGTGTTACAACTGTATACAGAGGCCACTGTGCCCTTTGTACAAAAATTGTTATAAATTTCACGAGGTTCAATTTCCGGATGGAATAATCTATACATTTTCTGTGTGTGTTTAAATTGGATTAGGACCTCATTATCAGAAGGTAGTGAGTTCAAATCCCACTTAACCGAAAATTCCTCGTATTTACTAAAGGCTTCTCAGTCTAATTAAATAGGTCAGGGTCACAATGTTTTCCAGGTGAAATTATACTTCTGGGGTTTTATGTCAAGTATTTGGTGATCTTCTGCTGAATCCTTTTTCCTAAATTGGAATATTTATATCCGGCAGCTTTTATCTAACTGGTAGGGCCCAACTCTAGGCTAGGTTCAAAGAAAAGAACTAATTAAATTTGATTTTTATTTTAAGCCATTCAGATAATTTTTTTTTTATTTTTGATTCTTGCATTTGGTAACATTTTTTAACGAATGTGCATTACTTTTAACTATAAAAATGCATTTAAATGTTAGGAAATGCATTACTTTTCTAAGGAAAACGTTTAATGAGTGAAGATACTTTTTTTATTTTAATATAGAATCAGTAAAAGTATCTTTCGATTTACATATTCACATGCTTCATTAAATCAAAGTTTTATTCCAGTTAAGTTAAAGTTTTATTTCAGTTCTTAGAAGTGTGGATAAACATTTATAATGTTTGCAATACATAAATTTTTTACTGCAAAATTTCTATTTTTATTCAGTTAGTGAATGATGCAAAATATTTTATTTTAAATGTAGTTACAGTTGTATGAATTTCAAAATTTACCGTATACTCACCATCTCTAACCTGTAAAAAAGATAATATTCTGATTTTGATTTTCTTACGATTATTTGTTGTAATAATTTGGAATGTATTACAAAATCGGAATACGCTCTTTCTGACTTCATTCGCTCAGTCAATGACGGGCGCTGGCTTCGTCAAGAGTCATTAATTAACAACAACAACATATTACAAAATAATTTATATATATTGATGGAGCCATGTGATAGCTTTTAGATTTTAGCTTATCTTCCTTTTTCTTTTACTTTTCTTTAGAGTTTTAGAGAAAACAATTATTAAATGATTTCTTTTGTAAGCTTTACACGCATTTTTTCTTCCCTTGTTTTTTTTTAAAAAAACCATTATAACTCCAATAATTGCTAGATTATTCAGAAACTCCTAATTCCTTGAAACAAAAGAAAAAATAATACAATTCTTGCATAAAAATTATTATACTAAATGAGTGGATAGAATGTGGTGTACTAATTACTTCATCAAGTACAAGGATAAAAAAAATAAACAACTCAACTTACATGTTTTTTTCTCCCTTACAATTATGTCATTTTTTCTATATTGATTTCTCTGGATCTACTTTAAAAAAAATCCATGTTTGAATATAAATAATTTTTTATATTGATCGTAGAAACTATTTATTGCAAAAAATACTATTTTGACATAAAAAAAGAAGAAAAAGTATAGAAGAGGAAATTGTTAATCGTCTGAAAAAACAAGTCATTCACTTTGTTCCCTAGTTAAGAACATCCATCAATTCTTAGCTCCTCCCCTATGTCAAGAAGATTTCGTTTTGTCAACCAAGCATAGATCCGAACAAAAAAAAAAAAGAGAGTTTGGAATGAATAAGTGAAACAAAACATGTGAAAAAAATGCTGTCAGTACAAGAAAATTGTATAGGCTCTCATTTTGAACGAGAGGACGAAATCAATAAACATCCGCTTGTCCAGCCTCATCGATTGGCAAGAAACTGCTGCGAGCTTCAGATGCTGCCACATATGACAAAGCAATCTCTCAAAAGTGGGCTGCAAAATTAAACACTTTAGGGTTAAAACTTAGTCCGTGATAAACTAAGGCCATAAGGGCAGCAGAAAATGTAATAAATCACAAAATATCACTCACTATTGATCTAGTTTACTTTAAATAAAATCAATACAACAAATGTCACATATGTTTGATTTTGTTGAAATCAGAACATTTATAAGGGTATGAATTATAATTTGAATAATTTCACCACTAGAAATTAATTCTAAATAATGAATTAAATATTTATTATTAATATTTTAATGAATTAAATAAATATTTTATTCGTTGAAAATATTGATAAAATAAATAAATATCTTTGAAATAGGTTAATATAAAATAAGAATAATTTATATAATAAAACATCAAAAAAGACAAATGATTTTTCAAATAAAAGTAAATTTGCCACGATTTTTTTGTGAATTAAATGTATAAAAGTTTTGTTTAAATATTATCATGTTGAAAAATTCGACTCTAATTCAGTTCAAATATAGAAATCAATGTAACCTTGATGTGTAACATTAAAAAAGTAGGAATTTTAAAATTTATATGTTCAAAATCTCCAAATTATTATTTTGAAACAATTTTTGTTGTTGCATTGATCGCAACTGTTCTTAATGCTCTGGAGAAAGCAAATGTCGAACCATAACAACCAAACAAGAAAATCTTCAAGTGCAACTGACTGCTTTGTGGTCACTTTTACTTACTAGTTCTTCTATGAACTACAACGCCCGAAATGGGAATCAAACCCTCAAAGTGTTGAATCAAAATTCTCAGTGTTAGCAATATAGTTACTAGTTCGGTTTTGCGTCGTTTTATCCACAGAGATTGTAAAAATAAAAGGTATCTTAAAAATATTAGTAAATTTTATATATACATATTAATTTTATATATTTTTTTAATTTATATATTTTTATACTATTTTTAATGTATATAATTTATTTTATATATATATATATATATATATATATATATATATATAAACAATAACTTATATACATTAAAAATAGTTAAAATTTAAATTTTATTATGTTATTGAAATTTGATCGTTCAACTTTATAATTTTTTCTATATTTAAAATAAAATAAAATTTAATTTTAACTTATTTCCATTTTTCTACTTGAGTGAGAATAATCGTTAGTTTTTCTACGTGTCAAAAATTTAGAATGTCAAAATGAGATTTTGAGCCAATGATGCGTTTCATAGTTATTGAATAATTTGCTGACATTTGTTGACAGGCGACAGGTGGCGCATGCATATTTATTGGAAATTTGGCGAAAAGAGCATCTTTGGCACAGAATATGACAGAGGTCGCTTATTAGATGATTTCCTTCAAATGAAATTGCAAGGACAGAAGGGAAAGTAATTCGGCGACCCACAGGGAGAGAGAGTGCGCGACATCTGCCCCATAAGGAATAGTTAATGACGTCACTGGGAGAGGGCCGATTGACAGTTATGTTTGTGAAGTGGAATGAAGGGGGTGTCCAGAGACGCGGAAGTAATGCGCAGAAAAGGGGTGAGACGCGTGAAAGAAAGATACGGACTCTCGTATGCGTATAAAATAGAGAGGGCGTTATTTAATTATATTGCTTGTTATTGTTGTAGGGGTGGTCTGTCAGTCATGTTTAACAACTGAATAATTACGGAGGGAAAACGTGCACGGTGGACAACAGCCAAACAAGGTGGATTTTTCCGAAGGGAAAAAAGGGCACCAAGCCTCTCTTTTCAAAGACATGCGCAGCCATGGATAAACTAAACTTGATTTACATATTTACAAAGTACTGAAATCAATTTAATTTATTTTAGTACTTCCAATGTCCTCTCTCCTTATGTTAACACACACACATTCATATATATAGTAGTGCAACTTTATCACGTGAAGGTATCGCGTTGTATAAATATATTAAGTTGAGGGAAAAGAAATCCATTATTTTTATGTGAACTTCTAGGTTTTATTTACATGTTTTTGATTAGTATTGTGCAAATGACTTCAACCTGTTTTATGGCTAATTCTTAGTTTTTGAACTGCTAACATGCTAGTCAACAGTTTTGTGATTTCACCAACATTTTCAACAATTGGTCGACCTGAGGGAGAAACATTTTTATCATCAATAAACTCGATGAATTTAAAATTACACGTAATTGGCTGTTACAGTATCGGGGGCATAAACACCACTCCCGACTTTCAATTACCTGACTTGTATTTTCTCCTTTTACAAATTAAAACTTTAAATATACTGCATTTTCTCTTTGTTGATTTCCCTTTTAACATCACGTACGTGATAACTAACAGGGCTAAATGGAAAAATATTTTTAGTCCGAAATGTAATCTTTCCAAAGAGCATAAATTTGTATGTATGCATGGTTAATACTTAAC
>JAPDSC010018537.1:0-12267 GCA_026290005.1 Latrodectus geometricus
AACACAAAAATAAGAAACAGCAACCCTAAAAAGTCCGTAGAGAGTGCCAGATTTGGCGCTTAATTTTTGAGAGGTATATCAAAGTTGTTCCAATGGAAGTAAAAAAAAAGGAAATATGGAGTACATTCACAGTTTTTCTTTGATAAAAGCGAAAGTACAAGTCAGGCAGTTGAAAATTGGGAATGTTGTTTATGGTTGTAACTGTCAATGACATGTCATTTTGGTTTCATCGATTCCATTCAGGTATATTTGTTGTTAAAGATGCACCTCGTACATGTGGGCCCATCATCGAAAATATCTATAAGAGCACAAAATCATCCGAAGTTGAATAACATGTTAGCAGTCCAGAAGCTAAAGATCAACCACTAAACTGTTTGAAATAAATCATTTGCACAAAGCTAATCAAAAACGTAAATGAAAACTTGAATTTACACGAAATTTTTTTCCAACGTAATATATTCCTAAATATTTTTAATAAAATTTTGTTCGTTTCTCTCTTTTAAGTTTGTAATTACATATCATATTAATGAAAAAATTTTTAATCTTATAATTAGTCAATTTATAATAAATTTTTTATCTTATATATTTGACAAAGGAACATAAAAATCTATATCTAAAGAAATGAAAATTTTATCCTACCATAAATTTTTTATCATCTGAATCTTAAAAGCATGCTTTATGCTATCTTCTTTGAAAGAAGATGACAACATTTTATGACTGGAGCATGCACTTTTTATGTTACTTTCATGTACGACCTTAATGTTGAAGTAAATGTCATAATATTTGTAACCGCACCCAAATCAAGTTCTAGGAAAAGAAATTTTCTTTAAAAGTCTCATCATATAAAAAGGGAAAATATACTGGTGGTTAATACACATAATAAGAATAAACAAAAATGATAAAAAATATATATTCATTCTATTATCTAAAATTTAATGATATAAAAAGCAAAGAATTTAAAGGTATGAAAAGCAGAAATTTTATCAGAAAAAGGAATTCTTGCATTAATATTTTTCAAGGCTATTTTTTTCTCCAAGGTAACACCGATCTTGAGAAATAATTTTTTTTTTTACTTGTCACTTAGTTTTACATCTTCTGTTACTTACTTCTATAAAGTTATAGTAGTCACCCACCCTGTCTACTAGTCAGTGTGCTTGACTAGGGAATTCGTGGGTTCGATTCTCGGTTTGGGTATTGATGTACTTTCTCTTTCTCTCTCCTGTCTTGGTCCTTTCCTTGTATAAATGGTTGCTAGCCCTATATACGGGTACCTATGTGATGTATGTACTCAAGCAGTTGAACCCCTCATCAAATTATGGTTTAGCTGGAAAAGTGGAGCAGCGCATCCCATATTGACTACCATATTGACTAGCATGTAAGAATTTATTATTTTTCCAGAAATAAATATTTACTATTTTTTTATAGTACGAAACGCTGTTTTGAATATCGAAATGATATTTCACATATAAATAAATTAAAAGGACATTTTATTTTAAAAATGCCGAACACTAGCACTTAAACAGTTAGTTCACTTGCTTTTTCTCTAATACTTAAACACAGCATGGGGAACCCACAACTCTAACTCTAAAGTCGCGACGGCCTAGTTGGTTAGGGTGTCGTTCTCATTATAGTTGGTTGGAAGTTCGAATCCGGCTTAACCGAAGAACCACCATATTCATTAAAGGCGGTCAGGGGACGTTAAATAGGTCTCTATATTCTCTATTAGTAAAATGATATATCTGGGGGTGGTTGGTCAAGTATAAAAGGGACTTTTGCTTGATTCCTGCTTCGAAATTACGAAGACAACACCGCAGCTATACTTCCACGAAATGCTTCAGCTCTATTCTGAGGAAGGTACAGGGAAACTTGCTGCTGCAACAACTCCCACTCAAATTCTGAAGAAGTGTCCTTCCCGACAATTATGTCCAGTCAGACATCTTGATCGAGCCACCTCTGTCCTTCTGTCATTTATTTATGGTCGGTAGTCATTTCCCCGGACACGAAGAGCCGGGTGCCAGGTCATGTGTCAACCAGGTCACTTGAGATGGTTCAGAATTGCAGAGCAGCTTCTTTGTCAGTTGAAATTGGCGACTGAGAAAATATTTCCGTAACCTAACCTAATTTTGAAATATTACACCGATTTTCAAAAATTATGGAAAAATCACGAAAACACATTTCTGGCCATTAAAAGTGCTACACCAGAAAGAAATGCAGATAACAAAATGATATTTATTGGACAAATATATTATACTAGAAATAACAAGTGATTAAATTTTCAAAAAATTTGGCTGGATAGATCCTGAGAAATCAGTACCCAGAACAACCACCTCTGGCAGTAATAACAGAAGTTATACGCCTGGACATTGAGTCAAACAGAGATTGGATTGCATGTACAGGTACAGATGCCCATGCAGCTTCAACACGATGCCACAGTTCATCAACCGTAGTGATTGGCGTTTGGTGACGAGCAAATCGCTCGGCAACCATTGACCAGACGTTTTCTATTGGTGAAAGATCTGGAAAACGTGCTGGCCAGGGCAAGAGCCGAACATGTTCAGTATCAAGGAAGGTCCGTACAATACCGGCAACATGCGGTCGGACATTATCCTGCTGAAACGGTGGGTTTCGCAGGGCTCGATTAAAGGGTAGAGCCACGGGTCGTAACACGTTAGAAATGTAACGTGCACTGTTCAAAGCACCGTCAATGCGAACAAGAGGTCATCGAAACGTGTATCCAATGGCACCCCGTACCATCACGCCAGGTAATGGCCAGTATGACGATGACGAATGCACGCTGCCAGTGTGCGTTCACCACGATGCCGCTAAACACGGATGCGACCATCATGATGCTGTACACAGAACCTGGTTTCATCTGAAAAGATGATATCTCGCCATTCGTGCGCCCAGGTTCGTCGTTTATCACACCATTGAAGACGCTCTCTTGACTCACGGCTCGTGACGTGGTTGCACGATCCATTACGGCCATGCGGATAATATGCCTGTCTTCTCGGCTGCTAGTGATAGGTGGCCGTTGAGATCCCGCATGGCGTTCCGTATTACCGTCCTGAACCCATCGATTCCATATTCTGCTAACAGTCATTGTATCTCGACCGACACGAGCAGCAACACTGCGATAAGATAAACCGCAATCCCAGTACCCTACAATTCGACCTTTATCAAAGTCAGAAACTTGCTGGTACGCATTTCACCTTCTTACACGAAACATCACAACAACTTTTCACCAGGCAACAACGTTCAAATGCAATTTGTGTATGAGGAACCAGCTGAACAATTTCCTCATTCAAACACAATGTAGGTGTCGCTACTGGCGCCTGCTTTGTCTGAATGCGCTGAAAAGCTAATCATTTGCATTTCACAGCACCTTCTTCCTTTCGTATAAATTTCACGTCTGTAGCATGTCGCCTTCTTGGTGTAGCAATTTTAATGGCCAGTAGTGTAATTATATAACTTTTCCACAAACCCATTTATCGCTATAAAACTTGAATACCACATTAAGTAACAGCTGTTGAAAAAAACTACGATGTGCAAAACAGTGGCTCCACAATCAGAATACATAGTCAGTAAAAAATTTAAAATTGAATACGTTAAAGTTTGAATTTTTAGCGCAATTACCATAAGAAATCTAATATAAGAACCAATCGAGTTTTAGTAGTATGACATTGTTATTTAGAAGATAATATCTTGAGTTCGATCCCAGCTACTATTTAAAAACAGGAAATGTATGCTTCAGTTTTCTGTACGCACGTCTCTACGTTAAGTTCTGTTTTCCAGGTATTATTCATGAAAATACGTGAAAATAGCCTGCTGTGTGGTGATAAACACAGTGGGCCATTTTCACGCATTTTGGCAGCATACATGACAGGCAAGGCAACATACGCGACGGACAAAAAATTATTTCCGAAAGACAACATACTCGATAGACAAAAAACACCTTCCGATAGGCAACTTACACGGTAGACAAAAAACACCTTCCGATAGGCAACTTACACGGTTGACAAAAAATATCTTCCGAAAGGCAACATACACGATGTAAAAAATACCTTTCAATAGCCCTAAATCGACATTATTCGGTGTTATGAAAATCTGGGTTGGTTCACGTTTCTTAGAAGTATGGCAGATCTCTTCAGGGCAAAATGTTCCAAGTTCGATCCCAGCCACTTGCAAACAATAAGAACTGAATATGTCACTTCTACCTTTTGCATGCACGTCTGTTGAGTGAATGTTTGGGGATATTCTACTTGGCGATACGTCAATAGGCTGTTTGGATGCTCGCTAAGTCAAAGAATCTGGGATGGCCAATTCTCAAAAATTATCTCCAGATTTCATTTTTCCGAAAAAAACAAAAAAAAAATGGTTTTGAGATTAAAGACAGACAGAAATTAGGTAGAAGAGACAGATCACTAAATATAAGTTCTTTTGACAAGAGTTTTTAATCACTGATTCAGCTACCGGGAAGTCCAGCTGAGAGGGATCGCATACGAAAAGATGAGCACCGATGACCAATACTTCTCAAACATGCGTCTGTGATTGATAACATAGAGGTCACTCTGCCTGAATTAAGACCCTCCGTCACTGAAAGTTCAGAAAGGTTGGTATTTATACCAACCATAATGTAGCAGGGTTGAGGTTGGTCTGTACCAGCAGGGCCTCACGTCACGCCATACGATGGAATTGTTTAAAGTGGGCACGCCAACGCATCTTTTGGACAGCTAATCATAGGAAGGTTATTTTACTTATAGAGTATAACTTTGTTAAACTTTCGAATCGCTAGTAGATATTCTTTAATTTGAAGAGAAGCTGGAACCCGTTATCATCTATTTCACACCAGTAAAAGTAATCGATATTATATAGCTATGTTTAGGTGGATGCACAGACCCCTATGTTTCCTAACATAGAACTGGAATGCTTGTGTAAATGACATCCTTGCTGCCTAGGTATGACCACATGCCGGAACAATAAGTGATTGGTTCTGTAAGAAATGTGAAATAATCGCCACTAGAGGGCGAAGACAAAAAAAAGAGAGAGTTGATGTACGTCGACCGAGTGAGTCGGTCATAGAATGGAGATGCGCGATATTGAATAAATTTGTTATTTGTTACTGAATTGCAGTCTTTTATTAAAACGTCCTGACATAGTTACGTGTAGAAGTAATTCTAGTAAGAAATTAGATTAGTTGATACACGTAGCTAACAGTTCTCACATAGAACGGCAACGTGGGATCTCATGTCAGATCCTTATATTGGGCAGCAAGCAATTAAAAGTAAGGAGTGGCCAGCTCAATCACCACATCTAAATCCCATCGAGCCTGTTTGGGATGTTTTAAAGATCTATAATTGCTCTCAATCCTCTTCAGAGAACTACATCCCTATTTACAATTGTTTTACAAGAAAAGTGGCTCTCATTTCCTCTCGAACTTAATAGAAGATTATATAATTTGCATCATTTTTCATTGTACATATGCTAAATTGCTTCTATGAAGATTATATACCACATCAAAAGTATCTAATTTATACCAAATTGAACCATCTGATTTGTTCATTTTGTACGTATCCCAATTTCTATAACATAATATTCGTATGGTAATTCCTTTTCAACCAAATTTATACCTAACAATTTATTGCATAATGTGAATAAGTTGCATTAAATATATACTTGAACTTAGCCTAATAATATATAACTCTATATAACATAAAGTGATATGTGAGTGACTATATATAACATAGAGTAAAGCTGCACTTTAACTATTTGAGTAATTTCTTTCTTTGATGTTCTTATTGTATTGGTATGTGACATTAAGTGTACCTGAATCTAATTTAATAATATCTAACTATATATTGTATAACTTATGTAAGTTGCTCTGTATTATTTGAATAGTCATTATTTTTGGGATTTTTTCCTTTATTTTTGTATTGGCAAGTGGCATTATGTGTACCTGAAGGTAATCTAATTATATGTGTGTAATATGTGGGTAAGTTGCTCTGTATTATTTAAATAGTCAATGATTTTGTGATTTTTTTTTCCTTGATGTTTCTTTTGTATTGGTAAGTTCCATTAAGTGTACCCGAACCTAACCTAATTATATCATATGTAACAATATATTGTATAACGTGGGTAAATTGCTCTGTATTATTTGAATAGTCCCTATTTTTGTGATTTTTTTCTTGGTGTTTCTATTGTATTGGTAAGTGGCATTAGGTGTACCTCAACCTAACCTAATTTTATCTAACTAAATATTATATAACGTGGGTAAGTTGCTTTGCAATATTTAAATAATCACTATTTTTCTCCTTTTTTCCATTGATTTGTATTCTATTGTATTGAAAAGTGGCAATATAAGTGTACCTGAACCTAACCTAATTACATTTCACTACATATGATATTAACGAAAATGCTTTGCATTATTTGAAAAATCACTATTTTTGTGATTTTTTTTTATGTTTGCAAATCAAGGTACATGCGCTAAAAAGAAGAACGTCTACTATTTAATTTTCCCCTCGTGATGTTGGTCGAATAGATTATAAGAGATTATGTAAATAAAATATTGAAAATAGAAAACATAAACCTATTAAAAAAAATCAAAAAAATATCCATTCATTGTACAGGTTCAACGAATGATTCAACATTTTTCAGCAGAATATAGGTTTAGAATGATTCAGCATCGCCATGATCACGCCATTCTGATGGGGTGTTCGAAGATGATTCATGAATAATACTTTCCTTTACTTAACCGTCGGTGTTTTGAAAAACGCATTTATTTCTTTATAGCAGTTATGGAATATTCCTGAGCAACATTCTGACTCCTATTACCCAATCAGAGCCCGTTAAAACAACTTGCAATAAAAATATAAGTGTTCATAAAAATGCACACTTCTCTTAAAATGCAGATTTTCGTTATCGAAAATTACTTCTGGTGTAACTTGAACAAATAGAAATAACAGATCGGAAAATATATCACCGTATTATTGAAAAATGTTGTAGAAATGCACACACTATTATCTTCCTTGAATTCTCCGTAAAAGATGTTAGTTATCAAAATGCAATAGAAGCGAATGTTTGGAAATATTTTGTCCTATTATTCTCACTTTTAAAATTCTGTTTGGCATTCATTTAAATTAACACTACCTGATAAAATCACTGCTTGTGTATATAGGAATTCATGGCAAATAATGAGTTTTTTTTTAATTTACATTTTATGTATAAAATATTACCAAAAAAACGTTTATATTTTGATATCTATGCCATATTTAGAAGATGCAAATTTTCTTGCATTAGCCTAGAAGTTGGATATCGCTCTTCAAAATAAGAAGTCTCAGGTTCGATCCCAACGACTGTAGAACAATTGGAGATGGATGAGGCGTTTGAGTTTTCCGGGGTTTTTTCGCTTGTGACACCTAAAAATAACCCACTATCGATGAAAATTTCTCAAGGAAGGTGTTAAAAATGTTTTATATTTATTTATTACAATTTGAAATTACTCAAAGATTCGTTAAATAAATTAAATTAATACTGAACACTTAATTAAAAATCCAGGTTCATGTTAAATGATTAAAGGGTTTATTACAAAGAATGGAATGGCCAAGTTTAATGGGGAGTCAGCCTAATTTTATAAATATCTTTTTAACATACACTTATTACCAATACTCTTAGAATGAAAGTTACTTTGTTCTTTAAATAATTTACATCTGTTAAAATTTTTGCTTTACTTACAGGAATAGCTTGGGACAGCTTTGGCTTGGTTGTTCTCGTTACCGGAAGGTAGTGAATTCGAGTCCCGGCCTTATACGAAGGTCTGTCGTGTTCACTAATGGCGACTGGAGCACGTAAAATACTTCCTGGTTGAGTGTCCTCCATGATCCCATTCCAAATCAATATCTCTGGGTGTTAGGAGCCAGGCCTTTGGTCTTCTCTGGTTTCCTATCTCTAAAAGGGAAAACCTAGATGGTGCCTATGAATCAAAGTCGTACTTCGTAGAGGGATGCTCTGTTCAAAAACGAAAGGCACTCTTTCTGACTTCATTCTCTCAGTCCCTGGTGGGTCCCTTCACCAAGTGTCATAAGTAAAAACAACGTTTTAAGGGGTGTTGCCCCAATTCTCCAGATCTCCAGCAAATACTGTGAGAGAGAATGGGTTCACCTTTGCAGTCGTTGCAAACGATGTTTCACTTTGTTGACCTTATGGGAAGCTACCGAACCACTAAGGTTAATTGTTGTCTAACAGAAAACACATAATTTATTATTGTTTGAATCTAAAGATATACTTAAAAGTTAAAGATACGACAATTTACGAATTAAGAAAATCAATTTTTTTTAAGGAAGATGGAAACATTTTAATATTTTTTATTAGCCCATTACAAAATTAATTTCATTTAATCGAAATTTGGTATCAATAAATTTTATGCGATGTATATCTGTACCTTAAATACGTAAAACCTATAAATAGAGATACGCTACAAAATGAGCATTATTAAAAAAAAATGTTTTGGTACACAAAGATTATCATTGGTCACAGATTATCAACACTCATCCCAGATTATCATCCCATTTGGTATCTCAAGCATTTATTAGCGTATACTTGTTAAATACTTGATACAACGATTATATTATGGTTCTAGAAAAAATTTGGAAATTATCAACTTGATACGAACATAAAAATTGTTCTTATTATATGTATTCACTCATTCAGTACGATGTTCTTTCTTTTATTGTAATATTATTTGTTAATCAGACCGTGATTTGTCAATATTACTTATTTTTATTTTTTTAATGGATTTATATTAGTTTTCTGACATAATGGATAGGACATTTAAGATAAAGAGTCACAATAAAGTGTTGAAAAGGAGGAAACTGAAAATTCCTCGGCAGCCATTCGGTAATGAATGTAGAAATGTAATACTCATTTACAATGATTTAATAATGGCTGGTATTAAATTACTATCTCGATAACTCAGTACTACCACCTATAGCCATTGTTAGTCTCATCTGCAGTTATTTTATAATATAATTATAACTCGTATTTTATTTAAACATCAAAAGTCAATATTTTAGTTCTTGAATTTAGATCAAATCTAGATTTTGTACTTACTGAACTAACTTTGAAATCTCATAAGTATAGGAAAATGTTTTTCCCTGATAACGATACTTATAATGAATCTATCATAAGGTAAACAAGAAAGTTCTTGCCGTTTTGAATGACCTAAAAGAACTTTACCTGCAGAGAGTGCAGCCTATTGTTAGTCCTCGATGTAAACACCATCCGCATCTAGCGCCCTCTGCCAACGTGTCTTCAATTACACTACCGCCTAGAGGTAAAACTCACGGTTTAAAAAGCAAAGAAGTGCGTGAGTGCTTGATGGAAAATTTGCTTCATAGGTTTTTCATGAAGAGGATTATCTGGAGAATTGAAGAGGTTTAAATCTGATGGTGCAAGGTGAGGCGAGTAAGGAGGATGGCACAAAGTCTCCCAACCAAGTGTCTGTATGGTATGCCTGACCACCCGTGAGATATGCGGTCTCACATTATCGGCCAAGAACAGTACATCCTTGTGAATAACCAGTTCTGGCTCTTTCTTTTGGAATTCCTGTTGCACACTTCCAATTGCTGTGAGTCGGAAGTAACCGCTTGGTTCATTGCTACAACAGCTACAACAACTTGACGATTAGTTTATCAAATACAAAGCATAATCTTGCTTAGATGCAGAGGGCCAAATTTCCGAACTTGAATTTGTGAAACCTATGCCTTGGCGTAAGTTCATTCACAGCTCTATCCCCAAACTCTTGACATATTCGACAACTTGATACAGCATCTATTAAGCCCACTTTGAAATCGTTAAGCAAACCAAGACCGAAAAAGCTCCTTCGACACGTCTATTTCTCTTCGCTACTGTACGAGTTACGATTGATGAATGTGCGCGGTTGACCGCCTTTTATAGTGAATGATTTTCTTACTCTCGATTGGTTGGTGTCTCACATTATTTTGCATACTTATTTTCACTTCATTCAATGGCAACGTGAAAATGACAAGAACTTTCTTTTTACTTTATACTTCTTAATAGTACATGCAGATACTTTCATCATAAATTTTAATCCATACTTTAAATTTATTTTTAATTCGACAATTATGAGCATTATCCGAGAATGAACAAATATCAACCAACATTGAGCTGAACCAGCAAATAGAAATTAAAAAACTCAGAAAATTTATTCCGTGATTATAAAATAAGCAAATGTTTTCATAATTTGTGTGCAATACGATATTCGCACAAACATATTATTTACCAAGGATCCAATTGTAATGTTTGAGAAACTCAATTCTAAATTAAGTGATTACTTAATGGAATTTGTTTATAATCATAGACAAATGCTTAATGCGTGAAAGTTATTGACCTTCTATTTCGGTCTGGAAATAAAAAGGAAAATGACCCTTTGTTCAAAGTGTTTTCATGTCATCATTATACTTTTTCCGACATAACAAGTTATGTTTCCGTGTTGGTTCGTGTTCTCATATTTTACGCCAAAGTGGGCAAAGCGAATAAAGATGTCCATTTCGAAAGGGAATAAAACGTTTGATTTTTCCACGTGTGGCATATTAATAAATGCCAGAACCGAAAGGAAGTGAAACTTCTCATTTTATGAAGCATAAAAAGAGGAAAAAACTTATTAAGAGCCATTTGCAAAAGGTAATAAATGCAGCCGTAAAAGCCTTTCCTCTGAGAGGAAGAGTTAACAATGGAAAATATCTTTATCGTTCGCTGTCTCATATTAATTTTAACAAGACTAAAAAAAAACAATATTATGAATAGGCGTAGGTGTAAGCATCTTCTAATTTCAAGATGAATGAAACTATTGAAATGCAATAGTTAGTACAATGGAAATTTATGGAGGTTTTTTTTTCCATTCACACCGTCAATTTAAAACCAACAGTACAGTTACATTCGTATTTATCTCTATCACATTATATTTTGATAAAAACGTCAGAATAATGAGAAGCGGTTCCTAAAATTATAGACATGAAAGAAAATGTGTGCATAAATTCTCTTTTTTAACTTGCAATTGAGCATGAAAATGTTTTCGAACAATTTCTTTTTTAGAATCATTAACTTGATAATAAAAAATATATATATTAAATAAGATGAATTCAAAAAATCAAGAAAAACAATGTAATATAATATAAATATAAATAAGGAAAAAGCATAGGGACACGTCTTCGTCAGGAGGGAGATGGTCAACTATGCAAATAAGACACCCTTTTCTGCCTAAAATGAAAGACAAAAGTATTTGTACTATTCCCCCAAAGAGTGTCTATATAAAAAGAAAATGTAACTATATCAAAATTGAAATAAATTGAATCAAAGTAATACATTGAAAATAAGCAAAGCAATATATGGAATAATAGGTAAAGCAATACAATGAGAAAAATGTATCAGGTACAGAAGGATATACATTAAATACAGAAGAATATGGTTGCCAAAAGTAATAAGAAAAAATTTTTTACAAGTTAAATTAAGAGGTTAAAGTAGTTTAAATTTTTTTTTAATGTAGATTAAAAATTAAAGTATAATCAAAGTGAAAGTAAGTGTTTTCGGGATTTTTATAAGAACTTCAATGCTTAGGTGGCCCTTCTGTAGTTATAAAAACTACGCATTACTTATATATATATATATATATAATGCGTAGTTTTATATAAATATGCCAAAGCTGCCTCTCCAATCTTCTTCCATCTGATCCACCACTTACACTCAACTCATTTTTCCATTGGTTCATTCCTAACACTTTAAGCTCTTTTCCCATTCTATCTAACTATCAATAACCTTCTTTAATGTTCCGTTTCTGTATAAAATTAGTACATTCCCTATTCTAAAAATCAAGGCCGATTTTATGGTAGATTCTCTGGCAAATGCCTGTCCTGAAAATCCTTTCCAAAAAATCTTTTGAAAATTTTTTTGAAAAGTCTTCCAACTTGGTGGACCAATCCCTTAACCCCAGGGGCAGAGGGTTCCCATGTATACTCCCAGGCCGTGGGTGCCCATTTTAGTCGCCTCTTATGGTAATGAAGCTGCATTGGCACAATTCTTTCTTACCAGATTACCAAACAGGTGATAAAATTGCTTGTTATTGCATATAAATGGCATGATATATATATAAATATATATATATATATATATATATATATATATAATTTAACCTAACATATAACAGATCGTTATAGGTAACTTCCACCAGCTGCTTGTTTTGCATTTCTAAGCTTTGTC
>JAPDSC010018538.1:0-21193 GCA_026290005.1 Latrodectus geometricus
ATATATATATATATATATATATATATATATATATATATATATATATAGTTAATAAAACCATGACGTTTTGATATATTTGACTGGTTCACACAAATAAGTTTTGCACATGAGGGTTAACTCATCTAGCAAATAGAGTTTAAAGCAGAATCTAATCCACAACATATATCCTAATCAGTAATAATTATATAATAATTAGACTGCATTTTCTAATTATTGTACAATATATATAAATTAGAAAATTTTGTACAATATATATAAATAAAAAAAGTACAATATATATAAAATATAAATTAATAAAACTGTGATATTTTGATATGTTTGATTTATTTCCACAAATAATTTTAGCACATGAGGATTAACTCATCTAGCAAATAGAGTTTAAAGCAGAATCTAATACACCACATATATCCAGGCCCAAGATTAGAATTGAATCCACAAGCTGTTGGACTAAAAGCCAAAGCGTTAACAATTCAGATGCAAATCAATTATATAATGCAATTTCCCTTAGCTGATGCAAATCAAATGTATTATGTGTTTGAATACAAAACTAAAACAATAAATAACAAAAGTGACATTCGTAATAAATATTGGCAAGATTAAAATAAAATATAAAAGTGACTAACCTGCAGTAGTGAATGCTTCAGAAGGCATCATTAGTTCTCCATACATAACATAACCAGTAAGGGGATCTACATACCTACTCATCCTTAATACACTCATTTCAAAGCTACCTATAGTGCAGATAAGGTAAAAATAAATCACAAAAGACCAATAAAAATCATAAAACCAAAAATATTAAAAGAAAATTTATGCTATATTATGGTCTTATTTATATATTTGTTCTGTTTCCATTAAATAGATATTTAATTCAAAATAACACAGAAATCAATTAGAAAGAAATTTTGAAAAAATATTTTCTTAATAAGCACAGGTTAATTGTTTAAAAATAAAATTTACAAATTAATATAATCACAAATAATATATAGTACAAAACATAATTTAGAATAAAATTTCTACCATGTGTTTTCTCTCCTTAGCTTCAATAGTAAAAATTTGAATAGTCTTACTTTTTGGTTACTTAGATATTAAGTATAAAATGCACAATTTATGAAATATTTTTTGTTATATTTTAAGATCTCTACCATAATTTCAAACTGTATATGCCTACTAAAAATTTGTGAAATCAAAATATCACCATAAGTTTACAAATCATTACCTCACAAAATTCCCACAATTAGCTTCAGAAAGTTATGCATTACAAATATCATTACAATCAGAAAGTTATACATAAAAAATTTATTAAAAAATTAAGGACATATGTTATACATTTTATTAGTAATAAAACTTATATGTTTTATACTTTATAAAATTTTCTAATGTATAAAATTTGAAAACATTTATTTTTAATAACTTTATTAAAACTATTTTCAATAATGTAATTAATGTGATTAACTAAATTTAATATGCAAAATTTTAAGATAACTATTAATACCTTAGATGCATTTCTAATTAATTTTGTGTAATGTTATCTTTGTTACATATCAATACAAAATAACCTTAAAAATTTTAAAACATGTTGATATTTTACATTAATATACCAATCATATCATTAAAAACTTTTAATTACAAGTGATAGTAGTATTTATATATTAAAAAAAATAAATGAATTTTTTTCAAAAAAAAATTTCAATATATATATATATATATATATTTGAATTCATCCTTAAGTAGGAAAATTTAATTTTCCTACTTAAGGATGAATTTAATATTTTTTCATTACTCATAAAAAATAAATTATTTAGAAAAACTGAATTTTGTTTTAATTGTAATTAGTTAGTACTTAGTTCATTTTCCTTACACAAATGTAATTACTGACCTTAAGATTTTATAAATTCATTTTTAAAATTCATTCATGCAAAGAAAGGATTTGCATATAAAGGTTTATCGTGCAGTTCATATACAATGTGATAAAATTTTTGCTTATATAAGTACCGTAAGAAAATTTCTAAACTAAAATTAAATTTCAACACATAAATTTTAAGAAACAATTATTTACCAGCTTTTAATAACAAGATCTGGTCATCCTGTGAGAGTTTCATAAAGCCAGGAACCATTTTGGCAAACTCAATCAGCTGCTGAATAACATTTGTAAGTTTCTGTGCACAATCTAACCACAGTTGCTCATGATCCTAAAGTGTAAACAGGAATGCTCAGTTTATTTCACATTACATTGTAACAATTTTATGGTACATAAATAAATGTGTAAAGCATCATTTAAGAACAGAAAAGAAATAACTATTTGAAGATAGCCAGTTAATAAGCTTCATAAAATTTCAACCAATATATTTCATACATACTATGTATAAAGATTAATATTTAAATCATATTATTTAATGTCATATTAAGTTAAGCAAACTTCTAACAAAGAAGCTGAAATTGCAATAAAAGCTTTCATAAAATTTATAATTGAAATTTTAAAATAATTATTAGAATATTATCTTATAAAGATTCCAGTCTCAATGATTTCATTCTCAATGCAAAAAAATTATCATAGATTACAGTTGAATTATTTTAAAGAAAAGAGTGAAAAATATAATAACAATGTTATTCAAAATTTAGAAACATTTTATTTGAATTTTTTCTAAGCTTTGGCTTAGTATTTAAAAAGATTTCGATTTTTATAAAGTAATTTATCATTTAAAATAACATTAATATCTAATATTTCATAAAAAAAAGAATGATAAAATTTTTATTAGCTTATGTGCAATAATGTAGAAGTAAGACATTGTTATTAATTAGTTAAAAAATTATATAAAACAATAAAATATAAAATTTTTGTAAAAATATTTTTATTCAAATACCATATGAAAAAATGGTATAGTTAAATATTTATATAAAACAACAATGAATACCGATTTTTTTTTCAAGTACTTCACAAAATTTGATGTAATATAAATAATTTTATTGTTTTCAAACTTTATAGCTTTCAATAAATTATTACGCGTGTATTATAAAAGCGAAAATAATTTTAATATTTTAAAACTTCAATATATAAAATTTTAATCACTCAATACTTTTTTAAAATAATTACATTAAATATTTTAATATTACATTTTTTTAAAGTCAGTCTTATGTTAAATTTTAATACTATTTATACAATTAATTTAAATTATTTTTAATATTATAAATAATTTTTTTAAAATTAATCTTAAGGTTTCCTAACTTTTGGTAACAATAGAAAGAATATTATTTTTTGTGATTTCTTTTACACATTTAATCTGAGCACTAATATTTCAGGTTACGAAAAATACTGCAAATAAATATTTTTTGGAAAAATATTCAGGAAATTTAATTTGCTATATTTTCCAAAATTTGATAAGGAAATTATAGAAGACTAATTGTGTGTTATCAGGCATATTAAAACATATATTTTTCATTACATAAGTTTGATATAAGTTTAAAAAATAACTACATAAATTGTTATTCAAAATAATTTTCAACATTACATACAATATACAAAAAATTTGCACACTTATTTTGTACAAAAAAATGTTATAAATAAGAGCACATTTAAATGAAATATATATTTTTAATGAGAAATTATTTTCAAGAAAAATTAATGTCCTATTGATTCAGTTAAATTAAGCTGCATTGTTTTTTAAATAATTAAAAATTTGAAAAAAAGAGCTTAAAATTATTTCCTCATGAATATTTAGTATTTAAAGATGAGAATAGAATGAAAATTTAAAAATATTTGCAAAAAATTGAATCATACAAAATTTCATTTTTAGATATTTCATATTTCTTGATTAAATAAAAATTGCATCAACACTGTCATTTAAAAGAAATTCAACAAAATATTAAAAATTTATGCACTATCACTGGCATGATAAAAATCAAAGTAAAGTAATATTATCTTTATTGACTTAATTTTAATCTATTGCAACAGGAAATTAGCGAATACAAAAAAAGTGTTTTTAAGTATTCCATAATTTATAATCAAACAAAAATAAAAAGTTTAATAGGAAAAAAATATTCAAGGAGATATTAAAATTAAAACTCAGCACATAACATAAATATTAACATAAAAACATTACAAATATTAAATAATTATTTAAGTCTATATTCACCATGCTTTTGTAACATAAGATAGAAGCAACATCGGGAGGTTTTCTCATAATTTCAGCAACTTGCTCACTGTTATACAGGCAAGTCCTTGTGTGCGCCTCAGTCAAAGTTTTTGTAAGAAGTTCTGATAAAAGAGATAATTATTAATAAAATAAATGTCCTTGGTTATTAATTTAAAATATTTTTACACTTATATTTATTTTTAAACTAAAAATTTAAATGTAATCTAAATATTCTTTTTAGATTAATTTGACATACAAAAACAAAACACTTTGCACACAAGAAGTACTTTTTTTTATCTTATTTTTCATGAATTTAGTTTGAAGAATAATTTTGAGTATTTCAGATATCCAAACAGATATTTCAGATGCACAAATTCAAATGAAAACTGAACTTAATAAATGCTATCAAATATCAAAATTTAAAAAAGGAATATTTGTAAGAAATATTTGATTAAACTACATCATTATTAACAAAATTCATTAAAATACTTTAATAAATGTTAAAATCCCTATAATTTTTTTTTAAAAATTGTCATACCCAAATGAGAATTTGTGGTCATTGGACCAGGAGGTACAACAGTAATGAGTAGACTACTGGCATCTGCAATAGGCTCAAGCTGTTGTTGAGGATCAAAGGTTGTGCTGTCAACAAAATCTGTGCTGCCAAGATCAAATTGTATGGCTTGTGGCGTGTAAGTGTAACCGTTTGTCGGAAAAGTGTTCAAATCACCATTGTAGCTGTACCTAGAAACAGAAAATAAAATAAACCAAAAGTATTATGCCCTTAAATAACTATTTCACAGTAGTTTTGTACAAACATAATGAATAACAAAACCACAATTTAGAGTCACTAGAATTGTTTAAATTAACAGAAATAAGACTTCAGAATCACTTTAAGAATATTTGATTATCTAAACTGCACAAGCCAATTTCTAAAACTGAAACAAAAATTATTTGAATAGGGTAAATGAAAGCATTAACTGTTAATAATTAGCATAGCTCTAAAAATAACAAAAAATGTAATTAATATAGCTCTCAAATAAGTTTTAGACTATCTAATGTACTTTTTATAAACCAATGATAAAAAATATTAATTCTTTCAAACAAAATATAAAGATCTTTGTCCACAAATGAAAGAGGTTGGAAAAAATATTACTAAAGCAATTTCATTACATTTATAATGAAATATGATCCTAATTTAAGGTTAGTTTAATTGTATAGTTAAGTGACAAAAAGTCCTTTTATATATATAAATTATATAATGTCTTTCTTCCAGTCAATTTTACAAACATAACATTGTTTATATTTATTCTAATAGTAGTGACATAAATTTACTAATAATAGTTTAATTTTGTGTACATTATTTTCAAAATAAATGATAAATTAAAGTATAAATTTTAATATAAGTATTTAATGAAACAAACTAGAAACTAAATGTTAGATTTAAACTTCTAAATAAAAAATAAAAGACATACATAATAATATAAAATATTATAAATAATAGTTTTCCATTTAATTTTAACAATCTCAGCAGAATAATGTATTAATAAACTTGTTATTTTTCTTAATTTATAAATACCAATTTCATTACAACAACATTAAATGGAACTGTGTTAAAATACATCCATTTTATAAAGAAATAATAATCTCATTCAAATACCCGCTGTTTATATAGGAGACATGTTGGTTTGATGAGGACGGTTGTTGTTGGTGATCAAAAACGGAGCTATCTGGTGAAGTCTCTGTGGGCTGCGGCGTCGAGTGGGACGGAGCCGTACCCTGAGGACGGACTAGCTGTGCTCGATGATACCTCACCTCATCTTCCACCTTTTCTCTTTGTTTCTTTGACATCCGACCAAATTTCACAGCTTAAATAAAATGAAAGTTTCTTAAATAAACTCCAAAAAATCATAACATATAAACATCTTTCAGATACATAATCACAAATATGAAAATTTCAAAAATATTAACATATATAAGAGAATATAAGGAACTAAGTTTTCACAGCTTAACAGAAAAAATTATTTTTTTCACAAAATTTTCTAATTTTGAAAATCAGCAATTGTTTTATTAAATTACATGTTGTTTAAAGTTATCAAAAATAAATTCAAATTTTTGGTAAATAATTATGAGCAACACAAAATGATAGTTAATAAATATTATTTTAGATATTTAATTTTACATAAAAGAGAATACACAAAATAATTAACAAAACAGTAAACAGTTTGAACATAAGAATGCAGACATAATTTATATAATTATTAAAAATTTTTGAACAAAAATCATACAATATAACATTGAAAATAATTTATATAAAATACAGTACAACAAAAATATTATCAAACCTTTATTGTGGTAAGCAAACTGCAAAATAAATCATTAATTTAAAAAATAATGTCTTAAGAATCACCAAATGAAAAAATATGTAGAAATCAACAAAAGATATTGCAAAATTTATGCTAAGTATTTAAGACTAAGTATTTAAAGATTACAGTCATAAAATATGAAAATTAGGGAAATGTGTTTTTCTATTTCACATTCTTTAACAAAACTGTTAGAAATTTAAAATATAAGTTATTAAAAGAATCTCAATACAAATAAGATTCTTTTAGATTCTTTCTAAAGATTTATAAGTAAAAAATTTATTTATAAAATAATAAAGTAGGAATTGACTAATGTGACATTCATAAAACAAGAAAATCTTTTAACAATGACTAATGTTTAGAATATTGTATTATTAGCACAAAAAATAAAGCATTGAATAGATTTAAAATTTAAAAAGAAAAAGTATCTTACCATCCCTTGACATTCCAAGGGCCAAACATTTTTGAAGACGACAATATTGACATCGATTTCTGTTAACTCGATCAACAACACAATTCTTTTGACGAGGGCATTGGTAATTCACAACGCTGGATTGACTCCGCCTGAAGAAACCCTAGAACACATTTATAAATATTAAATATCTCTTAGTAAAACTTATGAACCATTGGAAAAATTCGAAAATACTTAAGTATATTTATGAAACCTCTGATATGATGACTATGATCATTAGGAATAAATTAATGATCGAACATAATTTATGTTAATGGTTACAAATGATTTATGTTACATTTAGCAAAATTGCAATATTTTCAAAATTAACAATAGCAGAGTTAACATAATTCTTTTAGTTAATTATTTGTTTGAGAAGTATATTAGATTAAGTATAATAACAAAATTTAAAAAATACACACTTATTTAAATTTATTACTGCTCGTTCCAAAAAATTAAAGACCATTTATACAAGTTATAAATGGATAGGATGTAATTGATACTAAGATTTGCAGCCAAAAGCACATCATATCTGTATTATCAGAGTTTGGAGCTTAAATTTAAGAAGGTTAAATAAATTATAAGTGTTGGAAATTGAGAATTTTATTTAGAGAATGTTTACTCTCTATTATGTCTGGACACTAATTTATCAGCCTCTATAAAATAAAACGACATTTTAATTACTTTCAAAACATATATAATTTAAGTTTCATGTAAATCACATATTTTGAAAAACAAAAATAAGATTGATACATATAAACTAAAATAATTATAAACTCATCAATATCAAAACATCATCTTTTAAAAAACTCTTGTACTACTAAGCCATTATGTTAAAACATACAGTGATTAAAAGAATATTAAGATTAATCAGTACATAAATTACAAATTTACATTTCCATAAGAAAAAATTAAATCAGAACAAAAACATTTTGTAAAAACTTTCATATAAAATTAAAATCCTTTTATATTAATTATAAAAATATAAGAATAAAAAATTTAGCAAATATTTGAGAAAAAAAAAATCATGTAATAGTTTAAAAATGAGCAATTAGAAAATGTTAGTTGTATAGGTTTAATGCAAATAGTTATTTATATTCAAAATTGTTACAAAAAAATTAGTCAAATACGGCTCACAGGAATCATAGCCAGATTACGCAGTGAATGTATGATTATTGCACTTGTATATTAAACGTCTAATTCACAAGTCGATTTTCAATAATTGTAAAAGCTGACAACTGTTATAAAGGCCATATTTATTACTATTGAATTTTATGGGACATATTTAATATTTGCTACTGAAAGCAAATAATTATAAAATTTGAAGTTCAAATTTATTTAGATTAAGCATGTTAAGTTAGAAATTTTAAAATTTCAATATACTATTCTGTATGTTTACTTTTCATGATATAATTAGATGACTGTTTGATTTTTTCTTGTATTACATAATCAAAAGCTATTTTTATTAAACATTTAATATATTTTATTAATGTAATAGTTCTAATACATCACATGCCTACTTATTTTATGTGGTATGTTGCATCTATTAAAAAGACACAGTAATTTTTTCATCACAAGTTGCCAAATTAATAATAAATTACCATAAAACCAATGTTTTTTCCCTGTTATTTATTCAATATTGTTATCTTGTAATATTACATAAATTATAGTCAGATGGTGCATTACTCTCAAAAATGAAGCATTATAAAAAAAATATTATTTATGTAGTTTGATCTATGCATTATTTTATTATTATTTTTAAAATAAGCTTTTATAAATTAAGAAAAATTCTCTTCCAGCATATCTCATAAAGCTGATTTATAATAATGAAATAGAAAAAAAATATTCCTAAATTGTGTGATTTTCATACAATTTTGATAACTGAAGGAAATTAGAAATGAGTCAATACACCTAACAATAGATAAGATTCTACTTTAAGTTTAAAAATTCATTAAATTAATAGATGTCTATATTAACAAATAAATTTTTATTACTGCAGTTTAGAGAAAATACTTTTTAAAAAATAAAGTTTTTTTTATAAATGATTAAAATACAAGTCAATAATCTTATGTAGGAAAATACATTACAAATATCCAATTAGGAAATCTTTATTAATGAATCAACAAACATATACATATTTTAGCCATTACATTTTTAATATACATATGTAATAAAATAGTTTTATTTGTAAGAAAATAGACTTAGTAGAGAATAATTAACCAAATTAAGGAAAAAAGACAAAGAAGCTTGTTAATATTTTATGAAGCATTATAAAAGCAACAGAATGATAATAAAATTTAACAACAAAAATCAACTAAATTATAATAACCAATTTCAGTCAGGCATGTATATTAATTTTATAATAAAAAAAAAAAAAAAAAAAAAAACTATAAAATAAAAAAATATATTAAATAACAAAAATTCTTTGATGAAATTAAACTTTGTGAAGCATTCACCGGGAAAAACAAACATACATAAATACATTTACTAAAGATAGCCAAAATACATAATTAATATAAAGCACAACAAATAACGAATATATAATTAACAAAATATTTAAAAAAATGCTGACTTTTACAAAACTATAAAATTGGTGAAAAATCTTCAAACAATAAGCTTTATAATTTCTTCATAACAATGAGATTTTTCATCATATCAAAACGATTTCCGTCTGGCTGTAAAGCAAGTTTTTTACCATCATCCGTTTTAACAATCAAAAATCCATAGTCATCAATAGAGTTGACAATTGCTTGTTCATTCAAATCAGATAACAAAACTTGTTGGTCTTGATGAATCCAATACTTGTAATATAAGTTTAAGAATTCGTCTGGTCCTTTAATTGCAAAATCATTTGTAAGTTTTTCAAGTTCAGTTAGAGTGGCCGCAATGACTTCTTCCGTTTTAAGAAGAGGTAAGGACTTGCCCACAGCAGCATTATAAGCTTGGATCACCTTATTAATGCATATTGTTGGATGCTGATTAGAAACATTAACACCAATACCTGCATACACATGAACTATGTTACCTTGCACTGTAGTGTTGACAAGAACTCCACCAACTTTCTTGTCTTTCCCGTAATAGATGTCGTTTGGCCATTTTAAATGAAGATCAATATCAGAATATTCTAATCTTTTATGCAAACTATGAACAACAGCTAAGGCACACATGTGTTGGATGACAGACAATCTTTGACCCAGAGGTGAGGAAAGCATCAGTGGAAAATGCAGAGTGAACATGGCACTGCCTTCAGGACTTAACCACACATTATCACCCCTACCTTTCCCAGATAATTGTCGATTAGCAACTACAACTATGCCAGGATGGTCAGATAACTGCTCAATTGGGTACATTGTAGATGTAACAACAGGGAAAAATACAACAATTTTACCAAAATATTGAGTTTTTAAATATGAATAATAACAACTTTTATCAAAACCAAGTACATTAGGATTTTTTGTTTCGAAGAAGAGTGGAACTTTCAGATCTTGTGAATCACCGGAGGGATTTGAGGACTTTTCAAGAGAAATCTTAGAAATAGTCAAGCGTTTCATCAATTCTTCAATTGGTATCTCATCACTAAATATAATATAACCAGGAGTCGGTTTTGGAAGCTCTAAGGAGTATCCTTCCAAGCCCAAATGTTCAGTCAACAAATTTTTTAAAATCGGCATACATTTTTCATTGTAGTCCAGGAATTTATCCTCTTGCCCATCAAGAATACTTGTCACAAATGAATCAAGAACTAAATATACTGAAGAAACAATCAATAGACCTTTATCAATGTTGACTTTTGCAATTACAGGATTATTTTTAACATCAGCTGCAATAATACAAGCATTGCTAACAGAAATATTGTACCTTCCATGAAATAGTTTCACTTCCTTATCTTTACATGTAACATCCATAAAACATTGGTCAGTTACTTCTGTTTTGCAAACCCCATTAACATTAAAGTTAGAACAGTGTACCAGCAATTTTCCACCACTTTTAACATACTTCACAAATTCTATCAAAACTTCATCTTCAATTTCCAGAGAGCTTACAATTAAGAGAACAACGTTTTCCTTCCAAGGTGTAGTTAGTACTTGGGCTGATTTAAGCTGATACAAAACGTATTTATCAACATGAAGGCATTTATGAAGACAATCGACAAAGTTTTTAAAAACTTCATCACGTTTCTCTCCAGTGTATACTAGAACATTAGGTGGTTTTATACTTGCTGAAGATGTATCCATTTTAAGAAAGAAACTAACTAATTTAGAATTAATCAAATTCAATTTATTGTTAATAAATTTTGAGCAAAGTATTGAAGTTCTAATCATCTATTAATCACATTAATTTCAAGCACAACTACGGCAGTAAAGGATTATCACGTCTGTGTAATAAAGTATTAAAAATTTACATCTATTATCAAGTTTCTCGTTGACCTTAAAGAAGGAAACATTTAATGTTTAGTCCATCTGACGATTGATGTGATTACGTAATCGCTCTTTCCACAATAATTATTTGCATTTTTAGATGCAGTGAGATTTTTTTCAATCTTACAGTTACAGCAACACACTTAAATATAAGAAATTTTTTTTTAAATTGTTTGATTAAACAGCAACACTAAATATACAACTTAAAAATAAAATCAAGAACGAACGACGTAAATCTATGATTGTTAGATGGCGCCATCTAACGTTTAAATCAGAAAATACTATTTTGTTTTAATAAATTTTACAATATGTGAATAACTTTAAATATATGAAATTGGAATTTTTTTATTAAATACTCAAATTTAAAATTTGAGTAAAAAAATATTATAATTAAATACTTACCTTGCAGCCTTCACAAGTAATAACGCCATAGTGAACACCAGAAGATTTATCTCCGCATACTTTGCAGGGAATGATTTCAATTTGCGCTATGGAAAAATAAAACGAATAAATAATTTTTATTATTTCTACTTAAGTACTTACAGCACAAGTTTCATTAAGTGTTAAATATTACTTACATAATATTTAACACTTAATGAAATTATTGAAATTAATATACAAATATTTATTTTATTTTTATTTTGAAGTTCATTATTTTTTTCTATTATTCTCACCAGCCCTCGTGGCCTAATGGATAAGGCATCGGTCTCCTAAACCGGGGATTGCGGGTTCGAGTCCCGCCGAGGGTAATGGTATATATTTTATCATTTTCAACAAAAATATCGAAATATTAATAAACATCATAATTATACTTTGTTGTTTAAGACTAATATACAATAAGTACAAGAAATACATGATAATCTGAAAAAAATTCATGAAATTTAAATAATCATATTTTAAAATTAATTTTTATAAAATCTAGGAAAATGATTATTGGAAAAATAAAACAAACTCATTTTTATAAATAATTACAATTTAATTATACTCAGAAAAAGATTACGCGCAACTGTGTGTGGTGGTGGTGGTGATGTGACACATACTAAACTTTTTATTTCTCTTTTTTTATGATTTTGTAGATCCTTCACTTATTGACGGATAAAATCACAATACATTTTTTAATATTAAGCTGATGCACACACACGAGTTTTTTTTCCCCCAATATTAGCATAGACAATGAGACCATACTGTAATAGTGTTTTATAACGAACCTAGTATATATGAACTTTCCAACGGAAGTTTTGAATAAAAATGAATACCTTAATAAAATACTAGCAATAAGCAGACTTAAGATCTCTTAATAAAAATCTATGAAGATTTCATGAATATTTAATGATTCTGGTTTTATGCTCCGAGTTTCAAAATCGTGTAATTTGAAGGCATGATCGTTCTTGTTTCCTTATTATGTTCCCGAACAGCGTATGAAGCTTCCGGTATTTTTTTTTGCGTTTATTTTCTTTCTTCTACAACAGGTCAGTCGGAAAAATGGCGACCGCTTCCTACTTTTCACGCACCATTAATTCCATCACTAGACAATTTTTCGGACGTCCCCAACAAATGATCACGTTTCGCTGTACAGACAGAGCACGTTCGTTTCCTCATTTTATTTAATAGAACAAAAATTTTCCCATTCCAGTTCTCAGCCCTCATAACGTATTGATCCACTGACAAGAAATTAACTTGCACTTTTGACAGTATGATATAAATATTTAATACATTACTCACATTTAATAATTTTTACTAGACCTAAAAACTTGCTTTATAATCTCTATAAATAGTCCCTATTCCAAAAAAATATATCAGAGTAAAACAAAATTTGATGGCTTGTTAGAAATTTTGAGGGAAAAAATCTTCTAAAAATATCAAAAAAGCTTTGCTAAACGAAAAAATAAAATTTTTTACCATATTTTAAATTTGAAATATGAAACCGAATATCATATAAATCCTTTTAAAGCCAAAGCAGACAAATATTTCTTTCACGGTATAATGATGCATAAATTAATTTGATATTCAATACACAAATATTACATACAGAATTTGATCAAGAATATTTTTAATGTCTTTTTACTGTAATCTCATTTAAACAACAGAAATTTTATATAAATTCGATTAGTTATTTTTTAATATCTTTAATTTAATCATTATCAAAATGTCCAATACGTAAAATATTACAGATTTTGATAACGATCGTATTCATTGCTATCTGTATCTGCATATCTAAAATCTATAAATAAAGCAAGTTTTGCCTGAATAGCACAAAGTATTAGGTTTCGATAGTTAAGTCCTAATCAAATTTCTTATTTGATATTGAAATTAATTCGTTTACCTACCATATCTATCACATCTTGTTACGTTACAAAAGTTTAATTATAAGGTTTTAGCCATATATTTTATTTTATTATGAAGAGTTAAAGTCATTTTTAATACCTTATATATAAATTCATTAATATATATATATATATATATGTAGGTATGTCTTAATTGTTATAGATTCATTGCATGTTTTAAAAACAATCACAATATTGGAATTTAAATATAATACAAAGCGATTTATTTCGTAGTAATAATATTTAGTAAAATTTTGCGAAGAAACATATACGGGATAACATAAAATTTAGGTTTAAATTTTCTATGATTTATCTGTTTTGCAAAATAATAACATATTTAAGTATCTAACAGTCTATAAATGCGGCACGTGATTCTGGGGATGAAATCCAAATAAGTTAATGCATAAATTAAATACATTTACTTACTCAATAGTGGCGGCATCTAGGTGTGAAAATTGAAATGATTTCTAGGCTGCCTATGTGATTTGATTTATTTCTTCATTTTATTTTCTGATTGATATATTAGGTACCATACAAGTGGAAATAGTTCTAATGAAAAAAAAAAAGCACTCCTTTTGTGTTTGAAAATTTTTCTTTTCAGTATTTTGATTCAAATTAGCATTTAATTCCACATTCACTTTTTTTTTGTTAATTAAATAAAAATGTTAATTTTAATTTCAGGCTTTAATTATTTCCAAGAAATATTGTCTATAATGCGAATTTTTCGAACAAATAAATATTATCTTTTCTCGTGAAAAGTTTGAGCGTCTGGTGTGTAATATTTTTATATTTATATCGAATGTGCCATATAATAAGACAATTAGATTGAAAGAAAAATCATTGATTTATTTCAATTCTTTCAAGATGAAATGAAACTAATATTTAATAAAAGTATCTTAATTAAAAAATTTCAGCACATAAATACACAACAGTTTTGCTATAAGTATTGGCAAAGATGTGTGATGTATTCTAACACATTCCCAGAAACATGCTTCGTCATATGCACTCGATCAAGAGACGAGAATGACATCTCAAATCGCCTCTTTTTCGAGCACCGCAATACCATTGTGACATAAAACAATTTTTAACATATAGTAAATACATCGTTCAACAAAAGTTTTTATATTTGAAAGAATCCGTTGGTATGGGTGAAAAGTTACTGCAGTAGTTAGTGAAAACAAAAATACTTTCGGAAAATCAACATATATTTTGGTAATTAAGATTTCAATTATTTGAGATGTACTGCAAATTGAATGAACAATGAAGAAACGTATTTGCTTGGACTATCTAGCACTAGATTCACATTCTACAATATTTTTTTGGATAGTTCGAAAGAATAAATAATTTTCTCACACCCCTCAATTATCGTTAAGGCGAATTTTTCGAACAAATAAATATCGTCTGCTCTCGCGAAAAGTTTTGAGCATCTGGTGCCGTTAAAACAGGAAGTTAAAACCTACCGTGAGACGGGATGATCTGGCCTTCAGCAAGGGCTGGTGGTCACGTTTCTACAACCGAATTTACTACGAGGGGTAGGACGGAGGATGTGAGGGGGTGCAGTTAATACTAAGAAGAAGAAAAAAAAGAAGTGAACGAAAAAGAGAACCTTGGCCTTTCCCACTGAAAGCCCAGAGAAATTGATGGAACAAAAAGAGTGGGGAAATACGCTCTGGTCTTTGATATCACATGCTGCTATCTGCGAACTGCCGCTAAATCTTGGTGATTAATTTTATTTTGCTTCATGGGTAGGCAGCGGAAATGGAACATTCAACCGGCTCTGTCGCTTTTATTCGACATATGTCTGATTCTCTATAGAAAAGCGCTTTCTAATGAACTCCCATGATTAAGGTGGAAGACCACAATTATGGATGCGTCTGAAGATAGTGACAGAGCACATAAAAGTGTAGATTAGTTAGTGCCTCTACCATCTGCACTTTCAAAGACCTGAAAATAATGCCTGGATTATGTGAAGACTTTTTTTTTTAATCTTATTCAGTATTTTTATCTTAGATCAAATCATTTAAATCTTCATCTCAGTAAGACACATACCTTTTAACATTTTTAATTAAATAGTTTCCTTAGGAATATTTTATATTTTATAATAATGTTTATTATTATAAACTTATACACATCAAAAAAAAAAAAAAAAAAAAGCTACTATAATTGTTTAGTTTACCGAGGGCACACTAATTTAGAATTTATTAAGAAATGTCAAGTTATACATAAAATTTGATTACAAAACTAATTTATAATCGTTTCAATAATGAAGAAATATTGCAATATTTGTTGGTACTTCTTTATTATACCTTAGAGATGAATCTATTAACTGAAATACATCACTAAAAAGTAGGTAATTATATATATATATATATATATGTTATATATGTCTGTATGTATCTATCTATCTATCGCTCTATCTATCTAATCTATATATATATATATATAGATAGATAGATAGATAGATATAGACATACACAGACATAGACAGAAATTAGATCTTCACCTAGGACTTAAAAAGAGATATTTGAAAAACCGTGATTGCATCATTAGAGTATTCTAAATTCTAGATGACGTTATAATAATTATAATAACAAAGTACACTCGTTATTTTCTTAAAATTGTTTTTAAAAATGTTTAAGTGATAAAAATCTCCTTTTCTTAGACAACCTTTAAGTATCTTGATTTTGTAATAATCTAATAAAATTTACAAATAAGGAATAAGGTGGTCATGTTGTTTCATTAAGGAAGGCACGAAACACTTAGTTAAGCAATTAACTATTCGAAGATGAACTCTTTTTCTTCCTTTTTTCTTTCAGACGCAATTTAGCTTTACGATTTAGTTCATTATTTATGTGGTGAAAGTTTTAGAAAGAGGGGTGCACCAATAAGGGGAAATCTCATTTGGAATTCAATGGAGAAAGAAAAGGGAGGCACCAACACATCTGAGTCATTAGCGTTGATGAACTATTAGTCTCATGGAACCCAATGACAATGAATGGGTAAAATAAAATGTCATCAATAGGTTTGATTGATTTTGGGCTTTAAAGATGAGCAATAGAAAAGTTCTTAACACCATGAAAAGTAACCACTTTTCTGTAAAAGTATAATGATTTTAAGCTTTTAAATAATACTAAGTTTTTTTCCCTCAGAAATGTTTATTTAAATTTTGTAAAGTTGAATAAATGATTATCTATGAGAATATAAATATTGAATAATCGATTTTAAGAATAATCGATCGAAAATTAGACGGGAAAATAAATTCTTAAGTTAAATCTTTCAAGCGAACAAATTTTTAAAACAAGACAGATGAATAACAATAATAAGAAAATTAAGAAATGAAATTCAACGGTATTAAAGAAGAATAAAAATCAAATTAAATACATTAAATATTAGAAGATAAATATGTGGGAAAATTTTAGAATTCCTCTTTTTTAATTTATTTATCTTGTTTCAATTTTTTTATAATTTACATTGTTTAATTTTAATTGAATCATCTCAAATTAAACTCTAGATTATATAAAATTCTATCTGATATTTAAAAGCTCCAATATCATGGAATTTTTTTTCTTAATAATTTATTCATAATTATCAATAAATTATTATACAAAATTTGAATATATTGATTTCACTGATTAAACTTTGAAAAAGATATTTGATAATTAAATCGATTTACTTATGGTAGAAGCTCATGTATTAAAGAATTTTATCTGTCACATTATTTAAAAAAGTGTTTCCACCCTTCCCCCTATCTTTACAAGAATGAATTTTCTCAACATAACCGAACTTTCTAAATGTAAAATTAAAGAGAAATTTAAATCAAATAAATTTTCCATTAAAAAATACTAATTTCATTGGAAAAATTTTCCTCAACTATTTGAATAGCAAAATGTAAATAAGGCAATTAAAACTTTAAATACAGTAATTAAAATTTTTGTTTCAAATCATTAGACAAAAAATGCTAGTGAAAAAAAAATTTTTTTTTTAATCTAATGATGCCACTGTTATTTAGCACAAGCAAATTATGGATATTTAAGTCGTCTTACTTACTTCGCGAAGATTGTTCCAATTAAAATGTTTCTTAAAAAAATCTGAAAGTTTAAGTTTCTAAAAAAACTTTAATTATCATAATTGAATCTTATAACCTTAATCTTTTTCCAAAAATGTGTTTTCAAGACATATAATGTGTTGTTTAAATTAATTTATAAAAATGTTTTATAATTATCAGGATTATTTAACTTAGAACAGCTTGCATTATAACTAATAAGACTTTAACACACATTTATTAACTTAGAAATAATTTAAAATGCTAAATCCAAGGGAAATGTGTTAATCTTCAAATGAATTCAAAATAGTGTTCCTTTTTTGTTTATTAACACTACATATGTAAGATCACAATGAAATTCAGATCGCACTAGGGAGTTATACATATTTAAATAACTCCATTGTCCAAAATAATAAATAATTCCAGGGGTTCGTCTTTGCTCCTCTAACTTAATTCATTTTAGGAAATACTATGTGAGAAAACAAAAAGAATATTTCATTGTCTGCCAGAAATAACACGTATTAGACAGGAATATAATTACTGTGTATTAAAAATCCTTCAAACAAAGCCTATCATGACAATTTAAATGATGGTAACCTCAACCATGTTAAAGATCTGGTTTTACTGACGTTTCCATTTACCGCTACGCTAACCGGTTTTATTATTCATTTCTGAACTTTTATTTTTTACTTCCTCCCTGCCTAGTCTTCAGCGCATGGAACCTACCTCTTCCGACAGTACCAGCAGACGATTTCAACCAGATTCCGAATTCCAAGTATGGCCTTGTACAGAGAAAAATCCCTCCATTTCATTTCACCTTCAATTATTATTTTTATTTTTTTGCAATTTTTATCTCATACCTTCGAAGTATTAAAATTCTTTTTCTTTCAATTTGTTTCCTCCCTAAGGTGGAAAAAAAAGTTTCGAGTTTTGTTGTGGTTTTACGGGAAAAAGCAATAAAACACGTTCTTTTAGTTTTGCGAAATAAATCACATATACATCAATGACATTAAGTAATACAAAGTAGCATAAATAGGCAATTGAAATGTATTAAATATTCATTTATGTTAAATTGAGTAAGTTAATTTATGTTCTGAAAAAGAAATGATATATGTGACGATTTTTAAAGTTTTGCAAACGATTTTCATTGCATATATTGAAAAATTCACAAAATATTGATAGCAAACGATATTTGATGCATAGAATATTTTTTTTTTAAATTCATTTATGTTAAATTGAGTAAGTTAATTTATGTACTGAAATAGAAATGATATAAGTGACGATTTTTAAAAGTTTATTTGCAAACGATATTTAATGCATAGAATATTTTTAACAAAAAAAAAAAAAAAAAATCATTTTTGTTGAATTCAGTAAGTTAATTTATATACTGAAAAAGAAATTATATAAGTGAGGATTTTTAAAAGTTTATTTGCAAACGATTTTCAGTGCATATATTGAAAAATTCACAAAATATCGATTTCAAACGATATTTGATGCATAGAATATTTTTAACAAGAAAAATCGATATACTACTACTGTGTTTTAGAAGAATATCTTAATCTTCTCAGTGGAAATTTTAAAGGCTATATAACCTAGTAGCATATTTTCGAAGTGAGCACAGTCAACCACGGACTTGGGTGGAGTGCGAAAATGAAACTATTTTTAGAGTCATCAGTGGGAAGAATCTCGCTTGCTTCCTCATAGTTTTCTTTTCTTACAAATTTCTTAGAACCAGTTTGCACACATATTTTCCAAGGGGCTTGTAGAAACTTATAAAATAATAGCAAATTATGAATCCTGAAAAAATATTTTTATTTATTTCTAAAACAATCTACGAACAAAAGTATTTCCACAAAAAAGAAAAAAAAAACTTCATAACAACTATAAATAAAAAAAATAATGAGCATTTTCAACTGAAATAATTATAATTTTGTATCAATATAAATTATGGAAACCAATTATAATTCACAAGAAAATATTGAAAATAATCATTGTTATTAAAATAAATAATGCATGGGTAATTTATACAAAACTAATGTATGAAAGTGATTTATAGAAATTTATAATTTATCAGTTAAAACTTGTATGTTTCAAAAGAAAATTTTGAAGTTACTGTGAAATTCAGGCAAGTTTATTATAAAAAGAAGGAAATATTATTATAAATATTTTGAATAAAGTGAAATAAGCTCATATGTTAATATTGTTAAATAAATTCTTCTACCTAATTGCTGAAATATCGAGAAATATTTTTTTTAACTCAAAGTTTTAAAAGCTATTTCCTTGCTATATGACATTACGTATTATTCAAAGAGTTTGTCATAAAACAAACTGAAGATTCAACAAAATAACCAAAAGAAATAGTATTTCTTCTTCAAGTGGTTTTTATGGTTACAAATGTTTACTATCATATCATGATTCAAAATAGATTTAAAAGACATTTTGTTAGCAAATGAAACACAATGAATTTAATATAAAATGCATTTATAATAGATCATATAAGGTACATTTAATTTATATGCAATTAAATATTATAATGATATATTAAAAACTAACTCTACAATGCATACGTTATTTGAAATCAAATGCAGACATATTAATAAATTTTTAAGATAAATTTTTCTCGTTTGTTCATAATTTAATATATTCTATTTTTCTCTATCATAATTTAATAAACTCAATCAATATAATTAAAATATATTAATTGCATAAAATATATTATATAAAAATCCATAAAAATGTGTAATAAAAATAATAAAATGCAATAGAATTTCATTAATTCATACTTGATTCAGCCAGATCTTTGAAAATCTGGATTAAATGTAGTCAATATTAAAATATTTGTAAAAAAGTTTTAAGTAAATAAAAATATTAAAATAGATGATTTCATTATCAAATATTTTTTCATCCTAAACATTACAGAGCATACCAATTAATTTTAAATTTATGTATTAATAACGGATAAAAAACATTAAATATATTCGTGAAATTGAAACTTTTTAAATCTCTCTCTGCCCAGTTTAACACAACTGTACTTTGTAAATACTAAATTTAGTACCTTTTAAATATTAAATGAGTAATTATTTTATACAGAACTTTATTTCGTTAAAGTTAACAAGGCAACTAGAGTAAAAAAAAATAAAAAAAAAAAAAATAAAATAAATAAACTATAAAAGCTTTTTTTTAAAAAGTAAAAAATATTTACTTAATTTCAGTCGAATGAATATATTTATTATAGTTAAATTTTTTATAGAGATTATGTAACACAAGGTAATAATAAAATAAAAATAAAATTGAAAGATTTAATTTATACAAATGATGAAGTATAAAAGAGTTCATGCACCCCTTCTTATCACAACCTGCGTTAGTGGCATACTAACTGGTAAAACCTGACCTACAACGACTGCAAAATGTAAATTTGTAGACATGCCCCTATGTAAGTCAACCAGGTGAGTCCGATGACTACGC
>JAPDSC010018538.1:21593-31964 GCA_026290005.1 Latrodectus geometricus
AGTCATTCGTAAAAAAATTGTATTTTACTGCTGCACGTCCATCCAAACTCGTGTGTTTTATTAAATTATTGAATAATTATAAAAAAGAAACGAGTAAAACGAAAATGGAAAAGTGTTTCATTTCCACTTACAGTCTAAATTAAACGAAATTCGAACGAAATTTAAACGTTCGAATTTTCTTTACGATAGACTGTTCGTAAACGATTTTTAACGAACAATCTACATTAACGTTTAAATAACATTAACGAGCTAGATAAAATAAATGAAACTATATAACTGATTTACATAAAAATTAAATCAGTTTTATACACTTAAATTTTTTGATCTGTAAATGTTCATCTGTTAATTGTTCTGATTTTCAAATCTTCTGGATAAAAAGTTACAGGTTCTGTATTTCTTATTTGCGATGTAAGAGACGATTCCAAAGTAAAAAACAGTTAAATATAAATACTTAAACTTTCATTCAGATGAAAAATTTAAAAACATTTGAGAATTATTTTAAAACTTCAACACCTCCGCTTAGTTTAGGATTCAGAAGTAAGCAGTCCGTAAATATAAAATGCAAGCGCTAGTGTAAAATGGCTTCCGAACTCGGCAAACAAATGTTAACTGCAACTTTAACATTCCACCTGCTACCGTAAAACAAAGACACAGGAGTGAATACAATGTTTACATAGCTGTTGTATTTTAGAGCCGGCGTATTCTATGAATTACGTCATCTTTGTTCCATGTGTTTTTAGACGAAAGGGACATTTTACGCGGTAACGTAGAATAGGCACAAATGTTATTAGACAGAAAGTAAAATGAATCGTTTAAACGGGATGTTGTGTGAAATTTTTTCCTTTTACCAAGTTCATTGACGTGCTTTGCTGAATTAAACACAATTGTAAAAGTATATAATTTATGCAGCGAAAGCAACCATTGTGTTTTATTTATATAGTACAAAGCAACCATTAAATATTCTCTGTTCTTGCTGATAAAAAATTCTTTAAAGAGTATTTTTTTAAACAAATTTTACATTAAATTGCGAGAAACATTATGAAGTATATGTTATAGTGTTTATCTGTTTGCTTAAAAACAATTTAAACATGTGTGATACAATTTATTTTTAATGAATTCAGTAATAGTATGAGCAATTTTTTATTCAAAGAAATATATTGCAAATTGCTGTATTAGAGAACGAATTGCATGCCTAATTTTTCTCGTAGGATGTAACTGTTATAATAAATCTAAGATCAAAGATATTTAAAAGTAAAAAAAGTTTATGTTGAGTTTTGTTGAGGACAATTCTTTCATTGGTACAATAATTATTAATTTTTTTTAATAGCGGGCACTGAGTGATTGACCTTTTGCCACAACAAGGCTAGAGACTGATACTCATTTAGCGTTACCCAGTGGGCACCTGTGAACCAAGTCACGGAGGTGAGTAGTATTACCCACGTCACACCACCACAAACCCGTTTATAGGGCGGGGCACATTCATACATCATCTCAGGAGAAAGGACAAGAAACACAGAGAAAGTACATCTATGGCTATGCCGGGATTCGAACCCAGGTCCTTCCCAATCGTAGCCAGGAACACTGACCACGAGACAGGGTAGTCGGCACAATAATTATTAGTGCTCCAAAATAATCAAACGATAAATATGCAGTAAATTAAAGAACGCACATAGCATACATACATACATATTAACTATTACTCAATGCCACGACAACCCATATGGGGGCAAAGACTTGCAGCGCCCCTCCCTATATTTGCTTTAATGACTGAGCAGCTTGGGGTGTGGGGCATATGCAGAGGTTAAATGGTCAGCCTAATGCGAAACCCCTAGTATAAAGTTTACAAGCATGCTTGGTTTAACCAAGTTTATCGACCCAGTAAAAGTACCTGACTCGACCTTACCCAGCCCGAGGGTCGAACCTGGGACCTGTGTCGTGGGAGCAATAAGCCACCATATATATATATATATATATATATATATATATATATATATATATATATATATATATATATATATATATATGTATATATATATATATATATATATATATATATATATATATATATAGATATATATATATATATATATATATATATATATATATATATATATATATATATATATATATATATACAAACGCACGATTAATTATTGTAACTGTAATATCGTTTTTCTGATGTAAATAAATTACTGTTGGAATAAACAGTTAAAATATTCACGTATTCATAAATCATAAACCAATGCAGTTATTATTGTTATTATTTAAAAAACATTTCTTTGCAGAAAACTAGAAACGCGATAAGCACTATCTGTAATGAAAAAAAAAACTACAATCCAAATTCCGCCAGGGAAGCATTAGCGACTTTGTTATACATTAAGTTTGCTCTCATTTAGTGGCAAAGATTAATGAGACACCACACAACTGCAATATGTAACCATTGTTATTTGAATTGCGGCTCTCGGTACAGCAGCAGTCGACAACCGCACTCACAGCGATGAGAATTGACAGAGAAAGTGGGAAAAGCCGGTTGAACAGACAAAAAAAGGCGCACACCATTCGGGGAGTTACTGTTTGATCAGTTGTAAAAGTCACACCTTTCTCCGCCAATCAGAATGAGAAAAAGAGAGCAATAATCTGTAGGGGACCGTGCTCTCATTTCAGGGCATCCCCTAGCTTAATATCGCTTGCAGGCAAATACTGCTAGTCAAGGATAGTTAGAATAATTAGACTGGCACTTAAGCAATTAAAGTTATATACACACACATCTAATATTACTGAGCTAAAAAAACGCTAATGTAAAATACTTAAAAAATGATAAGGAACTATTGATAAATTATGAACATGAAAAGATAATTAATATTATTAATTTTAAGTGTTGTTATTTATACTCATTAGATTGACATTTTTGAAAATGATTGTTGATTGGGGAAAATATAATAAATTATAAATACTTAATTTTTCCAAATCGTATTAAATTAAAAAAAAATTAAACTATATACTAGATATGTATATCATATCTAGAATATATGATTTATTATTTTAAGGCTTAAGATAAAAGTAAAAAAGATAAGGGTTTCAATTTAGGTGACGAGTGATTTTTGTTCTTTTACCAACACTTAGAATTGAACAAAATCTCGGTAGGTGGCGCTGTGATTAGTTAGTCATAATCACGGAGGATGATTTTCCTTAAAATAAATTAAATAAGCAAGTTTTTAATTTTTTCGTTATTTGTTTCAATCTAGTTTTATCGTTTTGAATCTACTTGAAAATATTAAAATTTATTTTCGATAAATTTTTCCTATGGCAAATTTTTATTCATTATACTCCATAATTTAAATTTTTTATCACATATAGTTGTATACATCTTAAAATTGTGTTTTAAAATTAAAATACTATATTTTTCGATTCCCAAGTTTCTAAATTCCTCAAAATATATTAGAAACTAGTATTCTAAAGGCAGCGAAAGAGGTTAATGACCTCTGATAGAAAATAATAATTTTTTTTTTTTGTCTTATAACAAAGTAGTATTAAATTAGAACTAAGTATGTTTCAGAAGAGCTTATATAAGCAACCTAATTAGAATATCATTAATTTTTGACACTAGGGGATATTATAAATACAAATGTACTTAAATAAGCTTGGATATTTTGAGAGGCACGATTCATTGATTTTATTTACAATTACATACCAATTACAGTAAAACGAAACTCTATAGAATGAAAACGTTCAGTAAAAAGAAAGTATTCAGGTATCGTTATAGAATTCAAATGAACAAAAATATTTGAAATTCTATTATAAGGAAATTTCAATACAATAAACGACCATAAACTAAAATCCCTTCCAAAGTGATTCGAAAATCTATTTTAAATGGAAAAAAAAAAGAAAAGAAAACTAACTTTTTTTAAAAATTTTATTCGTTAACAAGTTAAAAATGGTCACTGTGTCCTGGTGGTAAGGCAGTTCTCTTCGGAACATAAGGCCTCGAGTTCGATCCTAGATATTAAATACAGGGAAATAGCTGTTTTCATATCTTCAGCATGCATTTTTATCGATGGTGGGTGCTTGAGAATATTATAAATATTCTCCCTTACGATATGCAAATAAGGACCACTATCTATGAAAAATTCTCTCGGTAAGAAATTTAATGAGTGGATATTAAAATATCTTACAAAAACTTCGCCTATTAGGTTTGCTTATGTTGAGTCTGAATAAGTAAATAAAGGGGAAATACGGTGTTGCGTTTCTGCTTCCTGTTTGTACAACTATCATGTGAATGTTTTGGTATTTTCTGAGTTTCCTCCTTTGCGACACCTGAACATGACCCATTATTTTAAAAAAGACCTCTCAGAGAGCAAGTGGTGTTGTTGTAAATACATATAACTGCTTATGTCACCAAGATACTCCTCTAAGAGTTTTATATAGGATAGATGGCTTTTAGATAACACTGAAAATAAAATTTTAAGCAAATAAAAAATAATAATTAAGTAACAGATAATAAAAAAAATGTGATTTGAATAAGAAAAATGTTGTAACAGAAAGGCACGCGATTGTACCATTACACGCACAAGTGAATTTCAAAACAAATAGAATACGCTTCAATAAATATTTCAATTTTTACTTAAACGTATTCTATTAAAATATTTAAATTTACTTGAAGAAAATTGTGAAACATGTGGATTTTAATGAAACATTTTAATCAAATATCACACACAATGCATTAAATAATTTTAAAAAAACAGGGAATTTTTGCATTAGTAAGAAAATATGTCAGCAAAATTAAGCTATAAAATTTATAAACGAAAAAAATAATATTTTTAAAAAAATTATCATTTGTAATTTTATTCAAATACTTGTCATTGGATCATCGAAGAAAAGTAATAAGTGACATTCCTGAAAGAAACTCATTATCATAAGCCATTATTATCAAAAGCTTTCATATAATAAGTTATCATTATCATAAGCAATGGGATTAAAAAAATGGATTATCTTTCTTATGTTATCAGTATATATTGAGAAAAATCTTATCAAAATATTAAAAACTTGAAATAAAGCTTAATACTAAATAATGATATATTAAAAAACAGCAATATGATTTAAAAAAAATTATTTCAGAATATTTAAATAATTACGAATAATAGCTCATAACAAAAGCTGAAATGAAAACAAATATTAAATAAAATTATTCATAAAAATGATTAGTTTTAAAATATTTTCAACAGTCATGTATGGAGTATGAACCACTTCGAAATTTCAAATCAATAAGAAGCAAAATATGTTATGAAATTTAGAAATGAAAATCTTTCTTTTATTTAATTTTTAATGATAGAAGCATAATCATGATTAATATTTCCTTTTGTTAAAAATAATTTTCATTGTTTTCGCCTTGCTATATAAGATAATAAAAAATACGATAACATTTTCAAATTCAAAGTAAATATTAAATGAAAATCAAAAAGAGTCGGTAGCCAACCTTCAAATTTAAAGTATAAAAATTAATAAAAAATGCTCTTCAAATGTTTCAGGGCGGAATAATAGAACGGATAACAGCTGTTTTGTTAATGTAAGCAAACAATTTTTAATTTTTAAATGTTCTGTTTTTTTAATTTTATTTTGAATAAAATGACAATATTCAATAAAGTTAATTATACAGTTTTTTTCTCAACAACTAAACCCGTAATTTAATTTTTAACAATCAAATTCTGTTCAATTTCACAAAACTTTTCCGCAATCAAATTTTATTCATAAGTTGTTAATTCTATATAAAAAGATTTGTATTGTTTTAAAATATTTAAAATAGTTTTGTTTAATAGATAGTTTATTTTATTTTTTCCTGAATTATTCCGGTTTTCATATTTCTTTTCACTCGACAAATTTTCCAGTTATAAAAAATTATTAATAATTTATGTATGTAAAGTTGGTTCATTAAATATAGCATATTATTTACGAAACTTCAAAATAAAATACACATTAAATTTTATTCTCACGAATAAGTTTTTATAAAATCAATTTTTTTTATATATTTATTTAATATCAATTTTAACCTTTCATTTAAATTTACTTTTAACTATCAAATTTGCAAGATGTAAATAAATAACTTTAATAAACTAAATTTATGTATTTATATATTTTTCCTAAATTTTGTTATAATATTTATAAAATTTTCCCTAAATTTCCTCTGATAATATTTAGAATTATCCATAGAACATACAAACCATAAATATATTATTTTGAAAAGACAAAATTTATTTACACGTCTAAAATTGAAAATGCAATTTAATTTTTAATCTTATTTATTTAAATTAATAAAATGTAAATAAGTTCATTTCAATAAAGTTAGTTAGTGAATCATAACAAAATTTAAAATCAATTTCCTATATAACGAAGTATATTTATATTTTTTATGTCTTAATGTATTTGAACCTGATTTTCATGTGTATTTTCGTAATTTATTTATTTTTATTAATTTATTTACTTGATTATGTATTTATATTCATTAAATTTATTTACTTTTAATAAAAATTGATATTTACTTTCCATGTTGTAATGTATATAGAACCTATTTCTTTTTCAATATATATTTTTATTATTTATCAGTTTTTATTAATTTCCATTTTTATAACTTTCAAAATACTCTTTAGGCAACTCACAAGATTTATAAAATTTATGATTCACTGGTGTATGATGTTTTCCAATTTCTCTGTCACCAACTTGTTTTTTTTTAAACTTCAAAAAAAACATAAACAACACTAATCATAGCAACCAGTATCTTGCAGATGAACCTCATAAACGGAGATAAGCAAACACACGCAGAGCGCCGGTAATAATAAAAAGCCAGCAGAAATTCTAGATGCCCTCATTTCTGTATAACCCGTCTGTTTGTATAACATTCCAAGAATGATAAATATTTGCAACTTCTTCTCTTAACCCGAGATTATCCACAGTAGGTCATTTACACCGGTGGAAGTAGGGCAAGTTGTAAATCTGGCAGAGGGTGTTTAACAGCGGTCGGTGGTTGATGCATCTTCGATTTCTAGGACCTAGAATTCTTGAACTTGGCTGGCAAGGATTTTTTTAAAAAAAGAAACAGAGAAGAATACTTAAAAAGGTCAGACAGAGAAACACCACCAACTCAGCAGAGAGCGATACCCTACTTTTTAAAGCAACACACTCTGCATGTATTTATATTTAAATTATTTGAGTAGATGACGGAACATAATTCAAGAAGGCGTAGCTCTAGTATTATTATTATTGTACTTTAATTATTTGACAGGGGAGTTTTAAGTGGAATTCCATTTTATGTTACTAGGCCAACTCCATTCATTGAACGTCTTCAGAAGAAACGTAAATAATTGTTGGAATTTATTTTTATTGCAAATAAATATATAAATGTTACTATTCTTAAAAGTAACCATAAAAATAAAAATGAATAAAATAAAAAAATATATACAACGAAAATTTGGAGATATACATAACTAGGGGATTGATGCGCATATATATATATACTAGAGTGAACTAAAAAAGTTCTTCTATTCAAATCTAGATTTATATACACATATTTACACGTACATAATGATTTATATACGTATAGCATACGTATATTACTGGATTTACATACCTTAAATTTATATACGTATATAAATCGATATATGAATTTCAGTTAAATATTATGAAACGATTAGAATAAAGTTGAAATTCCGGTCGAAGAAGAGAAACAATCGATTTTTACGCAGCCAGGATTTAGAATGACTTCTAGCGTTTTAAAAATGCTCATTTATTGATTAGAACAATGAAACTTATCTAAATAACATCAATATAAGTGCTAATGAAAAAAAATAGCATCAAAAATTATGTAAAATATATTGTAAAGCATTTTATAATATTTTACATGTTTAAAAAACTTAAAAAAATAATTTGCCAGACAAATTTTCAAAGGATGAAAATGATCTAGAATATTAGCAATGTCAATTAAAACTAAATAATTTTTTTTCAAATTTTATTATTTATTAAGATTTTATATAGTTTTTTTTAAGAATTCAGTCCAAATATATATAACAAGCCGCAATTAAAACTCATAAAATTTATCCTATTTTTTTAAATATATATATTCATCATAACTGTTTTTTCCCAAATTTTAATTCATGCATCAATATTTAAAACTTGATTTCTAAAATTTGTCTTGGTGTGACACTTTAAGTCGTTTATTGCTGTAAGCCAGGAGTCGTAAGTTTGGCCAATATATAACTTTTGATGCTTATAATTATTAAGTAAGCTATCATTAAAATTGAATATATGCTTATTAACTTTTTAAAATTTTAATATACATCAACTTTGGGAAATGCATTATACTAAAATGGGAGACTTTATGTCATTAATTCTACTTAAATTTAACCTTGCAAGCAATTTATAAAGCATATTTTTATGAGTTTTGATGAAACGAGTGGAGAACTCCTATTATTTTTAATTGCTCTGAATCTTCAACCAATGTTCAAAGAGAAGAATGGGTTTTTGAAGGGTGCAGATTCAATTTGAAAAAAATATCCTTTAATTAGCTAAGTACCATTTGTTTAAAACAAACATTTTGACATCTCAGTATCACTATTATACAGTCAACAAAACAGTTCAAGCTCTTAGGACGGGTCTTTTGTAAGGAAATGGGTACTGAGAGAATACAAAAGTCGCTTCGAGACAAATGAAGATAGCCGATGCCATTTGTTTGAGCGCGGGAGATTGATGGAGAGAAACAAAGTTTATTAATGAACCATGAAACGTAAGAGCCGCTGCCAAAAATGGTAGAGAAACTATTTGGAAAGCGAAGAGGAGAGAGAGAGATAGATGTAACCAAGAGAGAGATTCTCCAGACAATGTCTTCTTGGATGTTGTCCAGCAATTACACAAATTAAAGAAGAAGAAAAAAAAAAAACTATATAACTACCAAAATATCGCGGGCCATCTAGCCTCATGCAATTTTTTTTCCTTTCTGTCGAAGACAGAGAAAATGCTTTTGTATTTAAGGCCAAGGTTTGAAAAACGCGTAATGTATCTCGTAACGCGCGCAAAAAAAAAAAAAAGAAGCGGGTTGTGCGATTATAACCTACCCACGTTTGCGAGAGAGAGAGAGAAAAAAAAGGCAAATAACTTAGACAAAGAACAATAAAAAAATAACTGAGTAATAAGGAAAAGATAACAACAAAAAGCCGAAAAAACTGGGTCTTTGAGCCAAGAATGAAGAGCGCGGTCAATCACACGGAAGCGGAAGTGAAGCAGTGTGGCACAATTCCATATCTCCAGTCCAAATCCTTTTCCGGGTTAACACCGTTACGATGCGAATGACGTCACTCCTCTCTTCACTTCAACCTGTACATAGCCACGTTGTGACGACGGATTCTATCTCTCCCCTCGGAATATCGTCTGCTCTTTTCCATTTACTCCTTTGGTTCTAAAGGAACTTGAGATGGAAGTCAATTCGGTCGCCACTTATGCTGTAAAAGTGCCATCGATTTACAGATGCTTTCCGAGAGCTTAAAAAAATGATTCATTCTGTTCGTAAATGAGTTCTGTTGAAGTGAGTTGTTTCGGAAAACACTTTTTCCTGCCCAGATTCAGCGTGAAAATGGTGCATGGGTATATTTTATGCTACATGTCACAAGAAACCGGTTATTTTGTCAGCGGAAAGAGGCAAAAATAAATATATATACAGAATATTCATTTAATAAAGCTAATTTTGAGAAAAATTACACTATAATAAATTTTTTTCAAAGCTATAAAATTCTAAATTAATAACACTTTAAACTTTTATGATTTTTAGACAATTAATTACACAAACTTTGAATATTTATAACTTTATATGAATCAATCAATTTAATATACAAGATGTAATAAATAATATTTTTTTTAATTAATGATGAGTAAATTCATGAGATGTTTTTGAAATTAGTCCTGGCTTAAGATATCTAGTGCAAAAGAATTAATTTTAAAAGAATTACTAAAAAAGTATATTTAAAGAATCTAGGTTAAAAAATAAATCTCAGATATGTGATATAAATAACGGAATATTACTAAAAATAAATCTTAATTATTTTTTAACATTTTAATAGTTAAATCTAGTCACATTTGAGAATATTAATATCAAATTTTTATAATAATTATAATAATAAAACAGTTCAAGCCGTTATATAATACTCAGTATGCAATAGAATTTTAAATGTTAGTCTTTAATCGAAAAATAATGCATTCATATAAATTTTAAAAAGTTTGGAAAAAAATTATTTCTATACGATGACAAACCAGACTCAATTAGCTTGAATATAATTAAAATTTAATGTATATATATATATATATATATATATATATATATATATATATATATAT
>JAPDSC010018543.1:0-23883 GCA_026290005.1 Latrodectus geometricus
CCATGCAGCTATTTTATTAACAGATGTTTGTAGTTGTCTCTCAATTAAACGCATGTTCGATCCTTGGCAAAATATTTGCAGGTCATCAACATACATCGTGCCATGAACTGAAGATGATAGAAGATGAAGTATGGAACTGATGTATAAGTTAAAAATGGTGACGCTTAAAATGGAGCCTTGGGGTACACCCTCGGCTTGTATAAAAGTATTGGATGTAAATGTTCCAATACGAACTTTAAAAGTACGGGAGCATAGAAAGTTTTTTAGGAACATCGGGAGATTACCCCTAAAGCCAAAATCATATAATGAACGGAGAATTCCATATCGCCACGTACGGTCGTATGCCTTCTCGATGTCGAAGAAGATGGAAACCAGATGGTTTCTCCGCACGAAAGCATTGCGGATTTGGGTTTCCAAATAAGTAATGTTATCAAGAGTGGATCTCCCTTTACGGAAGCCACTCTGATTTACATGTATACATTTATTTTCTTCTAAGACATGTACGAGACGGGCGTTGACCATACGTTCGAGAGTCTTACAAAGGCAACTCGTCAGAGCTATTGGTCGATAATTTGATGGTTCTGAAGGATCCTTACCAGGCTTAAGGACCGGAATCACTATTGCTTCGCACCAGAGTTTTGGAAATTCATTTTCAGTCCAGATCCTATTGAACAAATATAATAAGTTCAATAGGGAGTCTGGACTTAAATGTCGAAGCATTTGATAGCTAATTCCATCAGGTCCTGGGCTGGTATTATTGGCCTGCTGTAATGCTCGCTTCAATTCCAACATCCGAAATTCGCAGTTATAAGGCAAAGCTTGTCTATGGTCAAAACGAATTGGTATTTGCTCAGCTCGACTCTTAGTCCTTAAAAACGAAGGACTATAAGAATCGGAGCTTGAGACACTAGCAAATGTTTTACCAAAGACGTTAGCAATGTCAACAGGAGAAGAGTATATAGCAGCTCCGGTTTTCAATACGGGAATAGAGAATTCCGAGTAGATACCATTGGCTGCTTTAACTTTTCTCCACAACTGCTTACTAGATGTGGAAGATGTTATTGAAGAAACATAGCAAGACCAGGATTCCTTCTGACTTCGTCGACGAGCTCTGCGAGCTAACGCTTTTGCTCTCTTAAAGGCAATAAGATTCTCCGTTGTGGGGTACCTCCGGAAAAGCCCCCATAACTTCCTTTGGTTTTTGTATGTTTGTTGGCATTCATTGTTCCACCATGGTTTGCAACGCCGTTTTGGTTTAGAAGAACTTTTAGGTATTGCTGTATCAGCTGCACTTATAAGTGTTTCAGTGACTTTTTGTACGGCATTATCAATATTCTCGATCGTAACCATATTATCATCAACGACTGCCAATTGTGTAAATAACGTCCAATCTGCCCGACTGTACACGTAAGTAGGTAGGCGATGTCGCACACTACTACCTCCAGTCTGGGAGATGACGAGTGGGAAATGATCGCTGTTATGCAGATCATTCCCAACTGTTAAATTTAACAACGGCAGAAGTGACGGTGAACAAATGGCGAGATCGAGAGAATGAAATGTCCTTGTGGGTGTGTGGAAGTATGTTTTCTCGTCGGTATTCATCAGACAGAGGCTGTTATCAGAAATAAAACCCTCAATCTGACGACCGCGAGAATTGGTATCATCACTTCCCCACAAAGTATTATGTCCGTTAAAGTCACCGAATAACAGATATGGTGAAGGCAGCTGATCAACTAATGTGTCAAGTTCTTCTTGGCGGATGACATCATGTGGTGGCAAATACAGACTACAGACTGTAATTAAGCATGTTGTATGAATTCTGACAGCTACAGCCTGTAGGGATGTATTGATCGGGTGGACAGTGCTGGGGAAGACATTAGATGTTAAAATGCAAACACCTCCAGACACTGTACCATCGTCACCACAGTCTTTTCTAAAGCATTGAAACCCACGCATAGTGATGTTATTAGTAGACTTCAGGAAGGTCTCCTGAAGAGCTATGCATGCGGGGTTATAAGATGATATTAAAGACTTGATGTCATCAAGATGTGAGCGCAAACCATGGCAGTTCCAACAAACAAAGGAAGTTATTATTTAAATTGAAAAGCTCCTCCCCCGGAGCTGGAAGGCGAGTCTTCTATCATTTCCTCGACCGATAAATTATCGTCCGAGGGATGAAGAGAGACAGCATCAGCTTCCAGGGATGACATGGCTCTACGGGTGGATAAGGAGGACTTTCGTGAGCCCTCCTTTGCAGATTTTAATTTTGAGGCTTTTACGCCTCGAGATTTAGCCAGAGAAGCTTTTCTAAATAATGTGGATGTTGATTTTGGCCTTTCGGTTGGTAATTGGGGTAATCTCATTACAGGGAGTGGTAGGGTATCCGTTTGTGTACTGGTACTTTTGGTGACTTTCTTTGCTACGGCTGCATAACTCACTCCAGACTGTGGCGTACGAGAGGCAACAATTTTCCTAGCCTCAGGATAAGAACAGTTGTTTTTGACTTTTATTGTGGTGATTTCTTTTTCGTAAGCCCATTGAGGACAACTTCGAGAATAGGAGGGATGCTCACCTTTACAGTTTACACAAACCTCCTTTGCTGTGCAGGTCGAATTATCGTGGCCAACTACCGCGCAGCGAGCGCAGGTAAGTTTGCCTCTGCAAGCATTTCTCGAGTGTCCAAAACGCTGGCATTGGAAACATCTCAAGGGATTTGGAATATATTGTCTGACGGGTAGATTCAAGTACGCAACTTTAATTTTGTCAGGAAGGTCTGGGGTCGCAAAGGTCAGAATGAGATGTTTGGTGTCAATAAAGACACCATCTCTTCTGACTCTAATACGTTCAACTCCACAGACCTTTTGACTTTTAAGATTATCAAGAATCTCCTCCGTCGACGTATTCAACAAATCCCTAGCCGAAATCACACCACGTGAAAAGTTCAAATTTCCATGAGGTAGGACTGTCACCTCTATATTTGCCATCAGTTCCATGTTACAGATCTTGGATGCTTGAGTTGAGTTAGCAACCTCAATTAATAAGTCACCAGATCGAAGTTTTCGGATACCCTTTACTACACCTACAAAACCCGATATTCCTTTTTCAATAAGAAAAGGGGACACTTTTTCAAATGAACCCACTTTTCTTTTGACTATAAAATATTTGCAATTGGATTCATCAATAATATGCTCCCGCGGGAGAAAAGTCATTTTTCGGTTTTCCATAGTATTTCATTAAAATTTCGGGACCTGACCGCACCACCCACCACCGAGTCCAACAAGGGGATGCAGACCAGCTGCACCAGTGCTAGCCAGATCCTATACGCTCACAGTACATCCCTGTGATGGCCTCCACCCTTAACGAGTCATCCAGCAGATGTACCGATCGCTTGATCCATAAAGCCGATTGATGTGCTGAGGACCACAACACACCTCCCGTTTACCTGAAGCAGAGGCCAAAGTAATGTGTTGGTCTCTGGGGGCCTCAATTACCAGGACCCTCCTTTCCAGGGACACGGGTCTCCACGCACGGCAAACACGTGGGTGATTTAGTCCCCAAGAGTGGCTATGAGCAACAGAGCGGCGACAGCTGCTCAAGGGGAGCCCTCAACCTCCAATGAGGCAACCACAATGAGGGAGAAAAGGAAGAAAAAGCAGTAGGGTAGAGAAGAGAAGAAAAGAAAGAAGAGGACAGATCACTGGGGTACCTCGGGATTGTGACACCCGTGTTTACTTAAAGAAAGTAAACCCCCTGAGGGGTGTGTATGGATCTGCTAGGTCTTCTGTTTTGCGCAGACTGGACACTGTGCATCACTCTGCTTTGAGGATTTGTTCAGGCGCATTCCGCACATCACCCGTCCAGAGTCTTAATGCGATTTGTCAGCAATTGCCTTTAGACCTGAGACGGATGCAGCTGTCTCTCAATTATTACGCAAAGGTCATGTCTGAACGACAACACCCTTTACGTTCCTTGGCTTTTACTCCTGCATTAAAGAGATTGTATGATGCTCGCTCTCATAGCATCCAACCTTTTCTCACTCGTATTAAAAGTGATCTTTACTTGACAGACCTATGTGGTGTCCGTTTCATTAAAACGGACTTGCTTTTACAACCACCTTGGTTTGATCCACAGATATCTATTGTTAATACATTTGCTCAGTTTCGGAAATAGGACACAACTCCTACGATTTTTCAACAGCTTTTTTGTTCACACCGCTGTCAGTATTCTTCTTATACGCCTGTATTCACGGATGGATCAAAAATTGCAGGACATGTTGGTTGTGGCATTTTCTTCAATAATAGAAGTTACGGCTACAACCTCCATACGTCCTGCTCCATTTTTACTGCTGAAGCTATGGCTATATACCAAGCGCTTCAGCTCGTGAATACAGAAAATTACTATAAAATTTGCGTATACACTGACAGCTTGAGTGTTATAGAAGCGTTGAAAAATTCAAACACAAATAATCATCCTGTTGTGTCCAAAATTTTCCAAGCTGTAGATTCCCTTGCTGGCAAGGGATATGATATTATATTCTGTTGGATCCCAAGTCACGTAGGTCTGGAGGGCAATGAAAAGGCTGATGCAGCTGCTAAATCTGCATCGGCTGTACATCATCCATCTGTCCCTCTTACTGATGTGAGAAAGGTTGTTAAAAACTTTGTTTTTTCTCTGTGGCAGGAGTACTGGAATATGCAGGTCTCCAACAAACTACGTGCCATATTTCCATATGTCATCCCTTCATTAGTTTTACCGTTACGAAGTGCCGATGTTCGTTTAACTCGCCTTCGTATCGGACACACACGTTTCACACACAGACATTTGTTTTTAAGTGAATTGAATCCCTGGTGTGAAACGTGTGATGAACCATACTCAATACATCATATTTTAATTTCATGTAAAGATTTTAACAAAGAACGTCTACATTTTTTTAAAACTGATTTTTTAACATTATTTGATTTGTTGGGGGAACCTCCCCATAGAAACCTATTTGCCTTTTTAAGGGCAATAGATTTTTTAAATTTTATTTAATGGTTAACTTTATATTTTTGTATAAATATATTTATATATTTATTTTCCTTTTTTTATTAAATGTTAAATAAAAATTGATTTTAATAATACTTTTTACAAAAAATTTTGTTTTTTAAGATTTTAATGTTGTATGGGTAAAAAAAAATTAATAAAAATAATAAATAAATGCAATATTAAATTTTGTTTTGGCGCAGCTTGTCCAATTTTGGACCTTGCGCCATAAAACCCAACCCAAACAAACAAACAAACCTGTACATCTACGGCATTTCTCTTCACCTTTACAATCTCTGGCTCGATGGCCAAATTTAAGGCATTTAAAACATTGATTAATCCTCAAATACTCTCTAAAAGGTATTATGTTCCATCCTAGATATAACTTTTTCTTATCTTTAAGTTCATTGTATGCTTTCCCATTTAATGTCACTATCCAATTGATACCTGATCTACCTTGGTATCCGTAAGTGGCCTCAATGTGTGCCTCCTCACTTAACGAATTTTGACTCTTTATTCTTTCCGATAGTTCTTCTTTGTGTATATCTTTGTCTACGTTATAGAGAATTATACGCGGATGTCGCTTCAGTGGTTGTCTAACTTCAATTTGTTCTCTGATTGTTTCATTATTATTGATCTCATGAATGATTTTACTGATGTCTTCCATCGATGTGGTTTCCCCCCTCAGGGGGTTTACTTTCTTTAAGTAAACACGGGTGTCACAATCCCGAGGTACCCCAGTGATCTGTCCTCTTCTTTATTTTCTTCTCTTCTACCTTCTGCTTTTTCTTCCTTTTCTCCCTCATTGTGGTTGCCTCTGATGAGGTTGAGGGCTCCCCTTGAGCAGCTGTCGCCGCTGTGTTGCTATTAGCTACTTTTGGGGACTAAATCACCCACGTGTTTGCCGTGCGTGGAGACCCGTGTCCCTGGATAGGAGGGTCCTGGTAATTGAGGCCCCCAGAGACCAACACATTACTTTGGCCTCTGCTTCAGGTAAACGGGAGGTGTGTTGTGGTCCTCAGCACATCAATCGGCTTTATGGATCAAGCGATCGGTACATCTGCTGGATGACTCGTTAAGGGTGGAGGCCATCACAGGGATGTGCTGAGAGCGTATAGGATCTGGCTAGCACTGGTGCAGCTGGTCTGCATCCCCTTGTTGGACTCGGTGGTGGGTGGTGCGGTCAGGTCCCGAAATTTTACAATTATTCATATGGAGAATAAAAATTCTACTTTTCTCCCACGGGAGCAACAAATTGATAAATTAAATCCAAAATTTTTTGTTATTAAAAGAAAGGAGGGAAATTTCACATCAGTTTCTCCTTTCTTGATATCAAAAGGAATATCTGGAATCGTTGGGGAAGTTAAAAAAGTTCAGAAGATGCGCTCAGGTGACCTGCTTGTGGAGGCTGCTTCGGACTCACAAGCAGTAATTCTGGCAAGCATGAAAACATTAGCTAACATCGAAGTGACTGTTTCGCCTCACGGTAACCTTAACTTTTCACGTGGTGTTATTTCCGCAAGGTATTTATTATATACGCCGACGGAAGAAATTCTTGAAAACTTACAAAATCAGAAGGTCTGTGGCGTAAGACGCATTACAGTCAGACGGGATGGTAAAGAAATCGATACCAAGCACCTGATTCTGACTTTTGCGACCCCAGACCTTCCGCAGTATGTAAAAGCTGCGTAAATGAATTTACCCGTCAGGCCATATATCCCTAATCCTTTGCGATGTTTCCAATGTCAGCGCTTTGGACACTCGAGAAACGCTTGCAGAGGCAAACTCACCTGCGCTCGTTGCGCGGTGGTTGGCCACGATAGCCCGAACTGCAATGCGAAGGAGGTTTGTGTCAACTGTCATGGTGACCATCCCTCCTATTCTCGAAGTTGTCCTCAGTATGTACTGGAAAAAGAAATCACCACGATAAAAGTTCAGCAGAAATGTTCCTATCCTGAGGCGAGAAAACAAGTCACTTCACGTACTCCTCAACCTGGAGTCAGTTATGCTACTGCTGCCAGGAAGGTCACCAAATCGAGCAGCACTCAAACTGAATATTTTTCTGTTTCCCCAATTAAATTACCCCAACCATCTGAAAAGCCGAAATTTAAAAAATCTCCGACATTTTCCAAAAAGGCTCCTTTCGCAAACTCAAAAGCGGAGAAAGCTTTGAAATTAAAAATATCAAAACAAATTAAAAATTCATCAATTTCCACCCGTAATGCTTTCTCCTGCTTGGAGACTGACGCGGTGTCCTTGTATCCCTCGGACGACGATGTTTCGTTCGAGGAGTTTGTAGATGACCCGCCTTCCAGCTCCGGGAAAGGAGCACATCAAATTAAAAAATAACTTCCTTTGTTTCTTGGAACTGCCATGGTTTGCGTTCACATCATGATGACATCAAGTCTCTAATAACAAAATATAATCCCGCATGTTTGGCACTTCAGGAAACTTTCCTGAAGTCCAACAATAATATTAACATGCGTGGATTTAACTGTTTTAGAAAAGACTGTGGTGACGATGGTGCAGTGTCTGGTGGTGTTTGTATTTTAACATCAAATGACTTCCCCAGCACTGTCCATCCAATCAATACAACTCTACAGGCTGTAGCTGTAAGAATACATACAACCTATTTAATTACAGTCTGTAGTCTGTATTTGCCACCACATGATGTCATCCGCCAAGAAGAACTCGATGCATTAGTGGATCAGCTGCCTACACCATTTTTGTTAGTAGGTGACTTTAACGGACATAATTCTCTGTGGGGAAGTGATGATACTAATTCTCGCGGTCGTCAGATAGAGCAATTTATTTCCGATAATTGTCTCTGTCTGATCAATACCGACGAGAAAACATATTTCCACATACCCACAAGAACATTCCATTCTCTCGATCTCGCCATTTGTTCACCTTCACTTCTGCCATTGTTGAATTTAACAGTAGGGGATGATCTGCATAATAGCGATCATTTCCCACTCGTCATCTCCCAGACTGGAGGTAGTAGTGTGCAGCAACGCATACCTACTTACGTGTACAGTCGGGCAGATTGGCCGTTATTTACACAATTGGCAGTCGTTGATGATAACATGGTTACGATCGAGGATATTGATAATGCCGTAAATAAAGTCACTGAAACAATTATAAGAGCAGCTGATACTGCAATACCTAAGAGTTCTTCTACACTTAAAAGGCGCTGCAAACCGTGGTGGAACAAGGAATGTGAACAAACTTATAAAAAACAAAGGAAGTTATGGGGGTTATTTCGGAGATACCCCACGACGGAGAATCTTATTGCCTTTAAGAGAGCAAAAGCATTAGCTCGCAGAGCTCGTCGTCGAAGTCAGAGGGAATCTTGGTCTCGTTATCTTTCTTCAATAACATCTTCCACATCCAGTAAGCAGTTATGGAGAAGAGTGAAAGCAGCCAATGGTATTTATAGGGAATTCTCTATTCCTGTTCTAAAAACCAGAGCTGCTATACACTCTTCTCCTCAGGAAATCGCTAATGTCCTTGGTGAAACCTTTTGTAGTGTCTCTAGTACTGACTCTTATAGTCCTTCGTTTTTAAGTATTAAGAGTCATGCTGAAAAAACACCAATTCGTTTCAACCATGAGCAAGCTTTTCCTTATAACAGCGAATTTCGGATGTTGGAACTGGAGAAAGCATTGAAACAGGCCAATAACACCAGTCCAGGTCCAGATGGAATCAGCTATAACATGCTCCAACATTTGGGTCCAGAATCCTTATCGAACTTATTGCAATTGTTCAATAGGATCTGGACTCAAAATGAATTTCCATCTTTATGGAGTAAAGCTATTGTGATTCCGATTCTCAAGCCTGGTAAGGATCCTTCTGAACCTTCACATTATCGACCAATAGCTCTGACTAGCTGCTTATGTAAGACTCTCGAACATATGGTCAACGCCCGACTCGTATATGTCTTAGAAACAAATAAATATATTCCTATGTATCAGAGTGGCTTCCGTAAAGGAAGATCCACTCTAGATAATATAACATATTTGGAGACCCAGATTCGCAACGCATTTGTGCGAAGAAACCATCTGGTCTCCATTTTCTTTGACATCGAGAAGGCATACGACCGTACATGGCGATATGGAATTCTCCGTACATTATATGATTTTGGATTCAGGGGTAATTTGCCGATATTCCTTCAAAATTTTTTACGCTCCCGTGTTTTTAAAGTTCGTATTGGTTCCTATACATCCAATACTTTTATACAATCTGAGGGTGTTCCTCAGGGATCTATTTTAAGTGTAACCCTTTTTAGCCTGTACATATGTAACATTTTACATCACCTTCCATTATCAGTTCATGGAACATTGTTTGTTGATGACCTGCAAATATCATGCCAGGGGTCAAATATGCGATTAATTGAGAGACAATTACAAACCAATGTAAATAAATTAGCTGCATGGTGTGCTGAAAATGGCCATACTTTATCTCCTGGCAAGAGTAGTTGTGTCCACTTCTGCAGAAAGACAAGCCAGCATAATGATCCAATAATTTACATCAAAAATACGTTAATACCTGTAGTCAATGAGGTAAAATTCCTGGGAGTGATTTTCGACAGAAAATTGACCTTTCTTCCGCATATTTTACATTTGCGGAAGAAGTGTGAGCGATCGCTTAATATCCTCAAGGTGTTATCAAATACATCTTGGGGTGCAGATCGCTCGTCACTCCTTCGGGTTTATCAGTCTCTGATATTATCCCGCATTGACTACGGATGTGTTGTATATGGATCTGCTAGGTCTTCGGTCTTACGCAGATTGGACACTGTTCATCACTCTGCCTTGAGAATATGTTCAGGCGCTTTTCGCACATCACCCGTCCAGAGTCTATATGTAATATGTCATCAATTACCACTAGACCTGCGACGAATGCAGCTGTCTCTCAATTATTATGCTAAAGTTATGTCGACCCCTCATCATCCATTACACTCCATGGTTCCAAATGCCTATATTAAAAGACTGTATGATGCTCGCCCAATGAGCATCCCACCTTTTCTCACACGCATAAAATCATATTTGTCTTTATCTGATCTATGTGATTTGCGGATTGAATCAATAAATCACTTTGCTCATCCGCCTTGGTATCACCCGACATTTGATTTTAATTATTCCTTTGCTCAGTACGGAAAATCTGACACAGCACCTATTGCCTTTCAGCAGCTATTTTCTTCTCATCGCTGTCAGTATGAGTCATACAAACCTGTATTCACAGATGGATCTAAATCTGCAGGACATGTGGGCTGTGGCATTTTTATGAATAGTACATCTTTCGGTTACAGCCTACATTCGTCCTGCTCCATCTTTACTGCTGAAGCAACAGCTATTTACTACGCTCTTCAGCAGGTGAATACAGATGACTATCGACAATTTTGTATATATACTGACAGCATGAGTGTTTTGGAAGCATTGAGAGGCAATAGTTTTAATTGTCATCCCGTTGTGTCAAGAATTTTCAGAGTATTGGAATCCCTTGCTGGCAAGGGTTACAAAATTTTATTTTGTTGGGTACCAAGTCACGTAGGTCTTGATGGAAATGAGAGAGCGGATGCAGCAGCAAAAGCTGCTTCAGGTCAAATTTTACCATCAGTTCCGCTCTCTGATGTGAGAAAGGGTGTCAAAACATTTATATATTCCCTATGGCAGGAATCATGGAATTTGCAGGTTATCAACAAATTACATTTCATCTTCTCATCCGTCACTTCATTGTCTGTTTTACCGCTACGAAGAGCAGATGTTATTTTAACTCGCCTTCGTATCGGACACACACGTTTCACACACAGACATTCGTTTTTAAGTGAATTAAATCCTTGGTGTGAAACGTGTGATGAACCATATACTGTTAGTCATATTTTAATTTCATGTCCTGTTTTTAACTCTTACCGTTTTAAATTCTTTTTCACTGACCTTTTAACCATGCATGATTTAGTGGGGGAGTCTCCCCACCGAAACCTTTTTTCCATTTTAAGGGAAATTGGTTTCCTTAATTTTATTTAAATTTTATAAATTTTATTTTATTTTGATATACTTAGTTTTTTGTGATTTTAAATATATATATATACATTTATTTTTGTGATTTAAATTTTTAAAGTTGAGTTTGGGTTTTGTCGATAATTTATTAATTTTCTTTAAAATTTAATTTTTGGCGCAGCTTGTCCTCTTTGGACCTTGCGCCACAAAACCCAACCAAACAAACAACGATGTGGTTTCCAAAAGGACACCACCTTTCCTTACTGGTGTAACTCTTTTAATGTTAAGTTTTAACTTAGACGGATTAATCGCGCCTGTTATGATCTTTTTTGTGTTCTCTGATGTCGTTTCTTTCTTCGGATAAACCAAAACTACGTTTTCTTTTCTTTGGCGCGAACGTTCTCTTCGCTGTCTTGTTTTGCTACTATCTCTTTTAGTCAATTTATCTGACTTAACCGCGTCTGCAAATGTTTTTTGTTTCGACTTTCCTAACGCTACTTCTAAAGTTTTAAGTTGACCCTCTAGGAACGCATTTCTTTCAAACTGCGTTATGGCTATTTGAAGTATATCTGACAAGCCATTTCTAATTTTTTGCTGTAAGCCAATGCTTATTTTACTTGCTGATAAAGCGTTTTGTATCTCTTTTTCTGTGTCAAAAAGACTTGCAATCTCTGTTCTAAATAATGTGTTTGGCGTAATATCTCCTTTTTCAGCAACCGATTCACTTTCGTGAGTCGAGCCTTCAAAGTCCGCCATAGTAGACGAGCAGTGTCCGCTCGTTAGTCCCACCGCCTACGTTAGCCTTCAGTAAACTGAAGTTTCCAGGAGTCACCGCGTGGAGGTGTAGGTCGGTTGGTTCGGAGAAATCAAGAACTTGTTTGTTAAACACTCAAGAATGAGAGGCACTTCCCGGATAGACTCTGGGCCGTTGTCCGGGAACGTAACAATCTAAAATTACCTTGTTTCTCACTCGGGACTGGCTCCCTCATCAAGAGGGTAAGTATACAATGATGAGACCGACCCACCCGAGGGTATGCGGTCATTGGTGTGTGTTGCCGATAGTAAATGATGGAAAAAGAAAATGTCTGGTACATGCGCTCAAAAGGTCGGCAGCAACAGGTCTCGTTAAGCCAAGTGGCTAAGTTCTTAATTGCCACCATAACACGATCATGAAGCTAGTACCCCGCTGAAGACAGGGCCAGCAGGCCTTTATTAATAAAACAAAGAAATACAAAAAAGGTTAAATACAAAAGGTTATATAAAAAAAAGAAATAATTAAATGAAAATGTACAAGAATGTCTGTTTAAGTAGGTTCCAGTTGCCGCTGGAGCTCTGTAGACAGTATATCTCCGATCCCCTCCAATGCTTTCCGATGGTGAATCAGCACTTTAAGGTTGGGCTCTTTAATATTACTTGGGAAGGTGTTTTTTCGAACTTCAGCATACTTTTGACATCTAAGGATGAGGTGTTCCGGATCCTGGATCTCCTGGTCGTATTGACAGGTGTCATCTCCCCCGTGAAACCTTTTCCGATAGGAGCCGAAGACCCCATGTCCTGTGAGCACCTGATTGATGAGAAAGTCGGCCTTGAGTCTTTTCTTCGACACCTTTGGGAAGAAGGAATAGAGTCGTCTAGTCTTGTCGGATTGGTCCCAATGCAGTTGCCCCCCTCAGGGGGTTTACTTTCTTTAAGTAAACACGGGTGTCACAATCCCGAGGTACCCCAGTGATCTATCCTCTTCTTTCTTTTCTTCTCTCCTCTACTCTTCTGCTTTATCTTCCTTTTCCCCCTCATTGTGGTTGCCTCTTTCGAGGTTGAGGGCTCCCCTTGAGCAGCTGTCGCCGCTCTGTTGCTATTAGCTTCTCTTGGGGACTAAATCACCCACGTGTTTGCCGTGCGTGGAGACCCGTGTCCCTGGAAAGGAGGGTCCTGGTAATTGAGGCCCCCAGAGACCAACACATTACTTTGGCCTCTGCTTCAGGTAAACGGGAGGTGTGCTGTGGTCCTCAGCACATCAATCGGCTTTATGGATCAAGCGATCGGTACATCTGCTGGATGACTCGTTAAGGGTGGAGGCCATCACAGGGATGTACTGAGAGCGTATAGGATCTGGCTAGCACTGGTGCAGCTGGTCTGCATCCCCTTGTTGGACTCGGTGGAGGGTGGTGCGGTCAGGTCCCGAAATTTTAAATTAATACAAATGGAAAATAAAAATTTTTCATTTCTCCCGCGGGAGCAACAACTGGATTCTTTAAGACCAAAATTTTTTGTTATAAAGAGGAAGGAAGGGAACTTCACTACAGTGTCCCCCTTCCTAATTTCAAAGGGAATATCGGGTATAGTTGGGGAAGTCAAGAAAGTTCAGAAGATGCGCTCGGGTGACTTGCTTGTAGAGGCTGCAACAGACTCTCAAGCAGCCATTCTGGCAAGAATGAAAACCTTGGCTAACTATGAAGTGACAGTCTCACCTCACGGCAACCTTAACTTTTCTTGTGGTGTTGTCTCCGCAAGGGATTTGATTTACACGCCGACGGAAGAAATTCTCGAAAATTTACAAGATCAGAAGGTCTGTGGCGTTAAACGCATCACAGTCAGACGGGAAGGTAACATTATTGATACCAAGCACCTGATTCTGACTTTTGCGACCCCAGACCTTCCGCAGTATGTAAAAGCTGCCTATTTGAATTTACCCGTCAGGCCATACATCACAAATCCCTTGCGTTGTTTCCAATGTCAGCGCTTTGGACATTCGAGAAACGCTTGCAGAGGCAAACTCACCTGCGCTCGTTGCGCGGTGGTTGGCCACGATAGCTCGAACTGCAATGCGAAGGAGGTTTGTGTCAACTGTAAAGGTGACCATCCCTCCTATTCTCGAAACTGTCCTCAGTATTTGCTTGAAAAGGAGATCACCACAGTTAGGGTTCAACAGAAATGTTCCTATCCTGAGGCGAGAAAACAAGTCACTTCCCGTACTCCTCAAACTGGAGTCAGTTATGCCACAGCTGCCAGAAAAGTCACCAAATCGAGCAGCACACAAACTGAATCGTATTTTGTTTCCCCAATAAAATTACCCCAATCAACTGAAAAGCCAAAATTTAAAAAATCTCCGACATTTTCAAAAAAAGCTCCTTTTGCAAAATCAAAAGCGGAGAAAGCTCTTAAATTAAAAATTTCAAAAGAACCGAAAAAACGATTAATTTCCACCCAAAACGCTTTCTCCTGCTTGGAGACTGACGCGGTGTCTTTGTATCCCTCGGACGACGATGTATCGTTCGAGGAACTGATAGATGACCCGCCTTCCAGCTCCGAAAAAGGAGCTCTACAATTTAAAAATTAACTTCCTTTGTTTCTTGGAACTGCCATGGTTTGCGCTCACATCTTGATGACATCAAGTCTCTATTATCAGTATATAATCCCGCATGTTTGGCACTTCAGGAAACTTTCCTGAAGTCCAACAATACTATTAATATGCGTGGATTTAATTGCTTTAGAAGAGACTGTGGTGACTATGGTGCAGTGTCTGGTGGTGTTTGCATATTAACATCCAATAACTACCCCAGCACTGTCCATCCTTTAAATACTACACTACAGGCTGTAGCTGTGAGAATTCACACAACATGTTTGATTACATTCTGTAGTCTGTATTTACCGCCACATGATGTCATCTGCCAAGAGGAACTCGATGCATTAATGGATCAGCTGCCTACACCATTTTTGTTAGTAGGTGACTTTAACGGACATAATTCTTTGTGGGGAAGTGATGATACTAATTTTCGCGGTCGTCAGATAGAGCAATTTATTTCTGATAATTGTCTCTGTCTGATGAATACCGACGAGAAAACTTATTTCCACATACCCACAAGAACATTTCATTCTCTCTATCTTGCCATTTGTTCACCATCGCTTCTGCCGTTGTTGAATTTAACAGTAGGGAATGATCTGCATAATAGCGATCATTTCCCACTCGTCATCTCCCAGACTGGAGGTAGTAGTGTGCAGCAACGCATATCTACTTACGTGTACAGTCTTGGCGCAGCATGTCCTTTTTGGACCTTGCGCCACAAAACCCAACCAACCAACCAACCATTACGTGTACAGTCGGGCAGATTGGACGTTATTTACACAATTGGCAGTTGTCGACGATAAAATGGTTACGATTGAGGATATTGATAATGCCGTTCACAAAGTCACTGAAACAATTATATGTGCAGCTGATACTGTTATACCTAAGAGTTCTTCTAAACCAAAAAGGCACTGCAAACCGTGGTGGAACAAGGAATGTGAAGTAACTTATAAAAGTCAAAGGAAGTTATGGGGGTTATTTCGGAGATACCCCACAACGGAGAATCTTATTGCCTTTAAGAGAGCAAAAGCATTAGCTCGCAGAGCTCGTCGTCGAAGTCAGAAGGAATCCTGGTCTCGCTATGTCTCCTCAATCACATCTTCCACATCCAGCAAGCAGTTATGGAGAAAAGTGAAAGCAGCCAATGGTATATATAGAGAATTTGCTATTCCTATTTTAAAAACCGGAGCTGCTATACACTCTTTTCCTATTGACATTGCTAATGTCTTTGGTGAAACATTTGCTAGTGTCTCAAGCTCGTTTTTGAGGACTAAGAGTCGAGCTGAGCAAATACCAATCCGTTTCAACCATAGACCAGCTTTGCCATACAACTGCGAGTTTCGGATGTTGGAATTGAAGCGAGCATTACAGCAGGCCAATAATACCAGTCCAGGACCAGACGGAATCAGCTATCAAATGCTTCGACATTTAAGTCCAGATTCCCTGTTGAACTTATTATATTTGTTCAATAGGATCTGGACAGAAAATACATTTCCATCTCCGTGGAACGAAGCTAGAGTGATTCCGGTCCTTAAACCTGGTAAGGATCCTTCTAACCCTTCACATTATCGACCTATAGCTCTGACGAGTTGCTTATGTAAGACTCTCGAACGTATGGTCAACGCCCGTCTCGTGCATGTCTTAGAAGAAAATAAACGTATACATGTTAATCAGAGTGGTTTCCGTAAAGGAAGATCCACTCTTGATAACATAACATATTTGGAAACCCAAATCCGCAACGCTTTCGTGCGGAGGAACCATCTGGTTTCCATCTTCTTCGACATCGAGAAGGCATACGACCGTACGTGGCGATACGGTATTCTTCGTAAATTATATGATTTTGGCTTTCGGGGTAATCTGCCGATATTCCTAAAGAATTTCTTACGCTCCCGCATTTTTAAAGTACGTATTGGATCATCTACATCCAATACTTTTATTCAAGCCGAGGGTGTTCCCCAAGGCTCCATTTTAAGTGTCACTATTTTTAATTTATACATAACTCACATTCTTCATCTTCTATCACCTTCAGTATATGGCACTATGTATGTGGACGACCTGCAAATATCTTTCCAAGGATCGAACATGCGTTTAATTGAGAGACAACTACAAACATCTGTTAATAAAATAGCTGCATGGTGTGCTGAGAATGGCTTTACAATATCTCCTAGAAAGAGCTGCTGTGTCCATTTTTGCAAGAAGACTAGCTTTCACAATGATCCTGCAATCCATCTAAACGATACTACAATACCCGTGGTCAACGAGATAAAATTTCTTGGTGTGTTATTTGACCGAAAATTGACCTTTCTTCCGCATGTTTTACATTTGCGGAAGAAGTGTGAGCGATCGCTTAATATCCTCAAGGTGTTGTCAAATACATCTTGGGGTGCTGATCGCTTGTCACTCCTTCGGGTCTACCAAGCACTCATTTTGTCTCGTGTTGACTAGGGAAGTGTTGTATATGGATCTGCTAGGTCTTCAGTTTTACGCAGATTGGACACTGTGCATCACTCTGCTTTGAGAATTTGCTCAGGAGCATTCCGCACATCACCCGTCCAGAGTCTTTACGCGATTTGCAAACAATTACCTTTAGACCTGAGACGAATGCAGCTGTCTCTCAATTACTACGCTAAAGTTATGTCTAACATTCAACATCCTTTACGATCCTTGGTATATTCTCCTGCTTTGAAGAGATTATATGATGCTCGACCATACAGCATCCAACCCTTTCTCAGTCGAATTAAAGATCAACTATTTTTGACAGACCTATATGATGTCCGTTTTATCAAAACGGACTTACATTTACATCCACCCTGGCATGATCCACAGATTAATATTATTAATCCATTTGCTTAGTTTAGAAAATCGGACACAACCTCAACGATTTTTCAACAGCTTTTCTATTTACATCGCTGTCAGTATTCATCATACACGCCTGTATTCACAGATGGATCTAAAACTGCAGGACATGTTGGCTGTGGCATATTCTATGCTAATGCCAGTTATGGTTACAGCCTTCATACGTCCTGCTGCATCTTTACAGCTGAAGCTACGGCCATTTATCAAGCCCTTCAGCTTGTGAATATGGGAAATTGTCATAAAATTTGTGTATATACTGACAGTTTGAGTGTACTAGAAGCGTTGAGAAATTCAAATTATTGTCATCCTGTTGTGTCAAAGATTTTCGGAGCATTGGATTCCCTTGCTGGCAAGGGTTATAACATCATTTTCTGTTGGGTCCCAGGTCATGTAGGTCTAGAGGGAAATGAAAAGGCGGATGCAGCCGCTAAAGCTGCATCGTCCTCACATCATTCTTCTGTCCCTCTTTTCGACGTGAGAAGGGTTGTTAAAATATTTGTTAAATCTCTTTGGCAGGAGTTGTGGAGTATGCAGGTCTCCAATAAATTACGTGCCATTTTTCCATACCTCATTCCATCATCAGTTTTACCGTTACGAAGTGCCGATGTTCGATTGACTCGCCTTCGTATCGGACACACACGTTTCACACACAGACATTTGTTTTTAAGTGAATTGAATCCCTGGTGTGAAACGTGTGATGTACCATACTCTGTTTATCATATTTTAATTTCATGTCCTGATTTTAACTTCTATCGTTTTATATTTTTTCAAACAGATTTTTTAACTATGTATGATTTAGTGGGGGAGCCACCCCACAGAAACCTTTTTGCCTTTTTAAAGGCAATTGGTTTTATTTATTTTATTTAAATAGTATTACATCACTTTTATGAATTTTATTTTTACTTTCATTTTACTAATTATATTTTAGATTTTAATCATATTATATACACTTGTTTTTTGTATTTTAACATTTTAACGTTGAGTTTGGGTTTTTAATAAGGTTTTAACTAAATATTATTTTTGGCGCAGCTTGTCCTTATTGGACTTTGCGCCATAAAACCCAACCCAACAACAACAACAACAAATTAAGCGTAACAATTTTTAACCTTTACATCAGTCATATCCTTCATCTTCTCTCACCTTCAGTATATGGCACTATGTATGTGGACGACCTGCAAATATCTTGCCAAGGATCGAACATGCGTTTAATTGAGAGACAACTACAAACATCTGTTAATAAAATAACTGCATGGTGTGCAGAGAATGGCTTCACACTATCTCCTAGTAAGAGCTGCTGTGTCCATTTTTGCAAGAAGACCAGTCTTCACAGCGATCCTGTTATTCATCTGAACAACACTACAATACCCGTGGTCAACGAGATAAAATTCCTTGGTGTTTTGTTTGACCGAAAATTGACCTTTCTTCCGCATGTTTTATATTTGCGGAAGAAGTGCGAGCGATCGCTTAATATCCTCAAGGTGCTTCCTAATACATCTTGGGGTGCTGATCGCTTGTCACTCCTTCGAGTCTATCAAGCACTTATTTTATCTCGTATTGACTACGGAAGTGTTGTGTATGGATCTGGTTGGTTGGTTGGTTGGTTGGTTGGGTTTTGTGGCGCAAGGTCCAAAGAGGACAAGCTGCGCCAAAAGTTAAGTCTTAAAGAAAATTGACATATTATAGACAAAACCCAAACTCAACTTTAAAAATTTAAAACACAAAAATTAATGTATATATTTATTTTAAAATCCACAAAACATGAAAGTATATGAAAATAAAATAAAATTGATAAAATTCAAATAAAATTAATGAAACCAATTTCCCTAAGAAAGGAAAGAAGGTTTCTGTGGGGAGGCTCCCCCACCAAATCATACATAGTTAAGATGTCTGTATCAAAAAATTTAAAACGGTATAAGTTAAAATAGGGGCATGATATTAAAATATGATGAACAGTGTATGGTACATCACACGTTTCACACCATGGATTTAGTTCATTTAGAAACAAATGTCTGTGTGTGAAACGTGTGTGTCCGATACGAAGGCGAGTCAATCTGACATCTGCTCTTCGTAACGGTAAAATTGATGACGGAATGAAGTATGGAAAGATGGCACGCAGTTTGTTTCCGACCTGCATACTCCATGACTCCTGCCAAAGAGAATTAACAAATCTTTTTACAACCCTTCTCACGTCGAAGAGAGGGACAGATGAATGAAGTACGAACGATGCAGCTTTAGCAGCTGCATCTGCCTTTTCATTTCCCTCTAGACCTACATGACCTGGGACCCAACAGAAAATCATGTCATAACCCTTGCCAGCAAGGGAATCCAATGCTCCGAAAATCTTGGACACAACAGGATGGTAAAAATTTGAATTTCCCAACGCTTCTAATACACTCAAACTGTCAGTATACACGCAGATTTTATGAGACTTCTCTGTATTCACAAGCTGAAAAGCTAGAAGAATGGCAGTAGCTTCAGCTGTAAAGATGGAGCAGGACGTATGAAGGCTGTAACCATAACTGGTATCAGCGTAAAATACGCCACAGCCAACATGTCCTGCAGTTTTAGATCCATCTGTGAATACAGGCGTGTAAGATGAATACTGACAGCGATGTGAAAAGAAAAGCTGCTGAAAAATAGTTGGGGTTGTGTCCGATTTTCTAAACTGAGCGAATGGATTAATGATGTTAATCTGTGGATCATACCAGGGTGGATGTGAATGTAAGTCCGTTTTAATAAAACGGACATCATGTAGGTCTGTTAAATATAGTTGAGATTTAGTTCGACTGAGAAAGGGTTGGATGCTATATGGTCGAGCATCATATAATCTCTGTAAGGCAGGAGTATATACCAAGGATCGTAAAGGATGTTGAATGTTAGACATAACTTTAGCGTAGTAATTGAGAGACAGCTGCATTCGTCTCAGGTCTAAAGGCAATTGATGACAAATCGCATAAAGACTCTGGACGGGTGATGTGCGGAATGCGCCTGAACAAATTCTCAAAGCAGAGTGATGCACAGTGTCCAGTCTGCGTAAGACAGAAGACCTAGCAGATCCATACACAACACATCCGTAGTCAATACGAGATAAAATGAGTGCTTGATAGACACGAAGGAGTGACAAGCGATCAGCACCCCAAGAAGTATTAGATAATACCTTGAGGATATTAAGCGATCGCTCGCACTTCTTCCGCAAATATAAAACATGCGGAAGAAAGGTCAACTTTCGGTCGAATGTCACACCAAGAAATTTAATCTCGTTGACCACGGGTATTGCAGTATTGTTTAGATGAATAACAGGATCATTGTGAATACTGGTCTTCCTGCAGAAATGGACACAGCAGCTCTTGCTAGGAGATAGCGTAAAGCCATTCTCTGCACACCATGCAGCTATTTTATTAACAGATGTTTGTAGTTGTCTCTCAATTAAACGCATGTTCGATCCTTGGCAAAATATTTGCAGGTCATCAACATACATCGTGCCATGAACTGAAGATGATAGAAGATGAAGTATGGAACTGATGTATAAGTTAAAAATGGTGACGCTTAAAATGGAGCCTTGGGGTACACCCTCGGCTTGTATAAAAGTATTGGATGTAAATGTTCCAATACGAACTTTAAAAGTACGGGAGCATAGAAAGTTTTTTAGGAACATCGGGAGATTACCCCTAAAGCCAAAATCATATAATGAACGGAGAATTCCATATCGCCACGTACGGTCGTATGCCTTCTCGATGTCGAAGAAGATGGAAACCAGATGGTTTCTCCGCACGAAAGCATTGCGGATTTGGGTTTCCAAATAAGTAATGTTATCAAGAGTGGATCTCCCTTTACGGAAGCCACTCTGATTTACATGTATACATTTATTTTCTTCTAAGACATGTACGAGACGGGCGTTGACCATACGTTCGAGAGTCTTACAAAGGCAACTCGTCAGAGCTATTGGTCGATAATTTGATGGTTCTGAAGGATCCTTACCAGGCTTAAGGACCGGAATCACTATTGCTTCGCACCAGAGTTTTGGAAATTCATTTTCAGTCCAGATCCTATTGAACAAATATAATAAGTTCAATAGGGAGTCTGGACTTAAATGTCGAAGCATTTGATAGCTAATTCCATCAGGTCCTGGGCTGGTATTATTGGCCTGCTGTAATGCTCGCTTCAATTCCAACATCCGAAATTCGCAGTTATAAGGCAAAGCTTGTCTATGGTCAAAACGAATTGGTATTTGCTCAGCTCGACTCTTAGTCCTTAAAAACGAAGGACTATAAGAATCGGAGCTTGAGACACTAGCAAATGTTTTACCAAAGACGTTAGCAATGTCAACAGGAGAAGAGTATATAGCAGCTCCGGTTTTCAATACGGGAATAGAGAATTCCGAGTAGATACCATTGGCTGCTTTAACTTTTCTCCACAACTGCTTACTAGATGTGGAAGATGTTATTGAAGAAACATAGCAAGACCAGGATTCCTTCTGACTTCGTCGACGAGCTCTGCGAGCTAACGCTTTTGCTCTCTTAAAGGCAATAAGATTCTCCGTTGTGGGGTACCTCCGGAAAAGCCCCCATAACTTCCTTTGATTTTTGTATGTTTGTTGGCATTCATTGTTCCACCATGGTTTGCAACGCCGTTTTGGTTTAGAAGAACTTTTAGGTATTGCTGTATCAGCTGCACTTATAAGTGTTTCAGTGACTTTTTGTACGGCATTATCAATATTCTCGATCGTAACCATATTATCATCAACGACTGCCAATTGTGTAAATAACGTCCAATCTGCCCGACTGTACACGTAAGTAGGTAGGCGATGTCGCACACTACTACCTCCAGTCTGGGAGATGACGAGTGGGAAATGATCGCTGTTATGCAGATCATTCCCAACTGTTAAATTTAACAACGGCAGAAGTGACGGTGAACAAATGGCGAGATCGAGAGAATGAAATGTCCTTGTGGGTGTGTGGAAGTATGTTTTCTCGTCGGTATTCATCAGACAGAGGCTGTTATCAGAAATAAAACCCTCAATCTGACGACCGCGAGAATTGGTATCATCACTTCCCCACAAAGTATTATGTCCGTTAAAGTCACCGAATAACAGATATGGTGAAGGCAGCTGATCAACTAATGTGTCAAGTTCTTCTTGGCGGATGACATCATGTGGTGGCAAATACAGACTACAGACTGTAATTAAGCATGTTGTATGAATTCTGACAGCTACAGCCTGTAGGGATGTATTGATCGGGTGGACAGTGCTGGGGAAGACATTAGATGTTAAAATGCAAACACCTCCAGACACTGTACCATCGTCACCACAGTCTTTTCTAAAGCATTGAAACCCACGCATAGTGATGTTATTAGTAGACTTCAGGAAGGTCTCCTGAAGAGCTATGCATGCGGGGTTATAAGATGATATTAAAGACTTGATGTCATCAAGATGTGAGCGCAAACCATGGCAGTTCCAACAAACAAAGGAAGTTATTATTTAAATTGAAAAGCTCCTCCCCCGGAGCTGGAAGGCGAGTCTTCTATCATTTCCTCGACCGATAAATTATCGTCCGAGGGATGAAGAGAGACAGCATCAGCTTCCAGGGATGACATGGCTCTACGGGTGGATAAGGAGGACTTTCGTGAGCCCTCCTTTGCAGATTTTAATTTTGAGGCTTTTACGCCTCGAGATTTAGCCAGAGAAGCTTTTCTAAATAATGTGGATGTTGATTTTGGCCTTTCGGTTGGTAATTGGGGTAATCTCATTACAGGGAGTGGTAGGGTATCCGTTTGTGTACTGGTACTTTTGGTGACTTTCTTTGCTACGGCTGCATAACTCACTCCAGACTGTGGCGTACGAGAGGCAACAATTTTCCTAGCCTCAGGATAAGAACAGTTGTTTTTGACTTTTATTGTGGTGATTTCTTTTTCGTAAGCCCATTGAGGACAACTTCGAGAATAGGAGGGATGCTCACCTTTACAGTTTACACAAACCTCCTTTGCTGTGCAGGTCGAGTTATCGTGGCCAACTACCGCGCAACGAGCGCAGGTAAGTTTGCCTCTGCAAGCATTTCTCGAGTGTCCAAAACGCTGGCATTGGAAACATCTCAAGGGATTTGGAATATATTGTCTGACGGGTAGATTCAAGTACGCAACTTTAATTTTGTCAGGAAGGTCTGGGGTCGCAAAGGTCAGAATGAGATGTTTGGTGTCAATAAAGACACCATCTCTTCTGACTCTAATACGTTCAACTCCACAGACCTTTTGACTTTTAAGATTATCAAGAATCTCCTCCGTCGACGTATTCAACAAATCCCTAGCCGAAATCACACCACGTGAAAAGTTCAAATTTCCATGAGGTAGGACTGTCACCTCTATATTTGCCATCAGTTCCATGTTACAGATCTTGGATGCTTGAGTTGAGTTAGCAACCTCAATTAATAAGTCACCAGATCGAAGTTTTCGGATACCCTTTACTACACCTACAAAACCCGATATTCCTTTTTCAATAAGAAAAGGGGACACTTTTTCAAATGAACCCACTTTTCTTTTGACTATAAAATATTTGCAATTGGATTCATCAATAATATGCTCCCGCGGGAGAAAAGTCATTTTTCGGTTTTCCATAGTATTTCATTAAAATTTCGGGACCTGACCGCACCACCCACCACCGAGTCCAACAAG
>JAPDSC010018549.1:0-12806 GCA_026290005.1 Latrodectus geometricus
CATTTCATTTGGAAGACATTGCGACCATGACATATATAACAAGCCTCTTTTAGTGAACACAACTGATCTACTGTTAAGCTTGGATTCGAACTCACTACCAACCGGTAATAAATACGACGCACCTATAAACCATTCCATCCCGGCCTATGAATAATGCGTTGTCACCGGCGAATGTAAAAGTTGAACACTTGTGAATCCAATAAAAGATTTTTTTGTTGTTTATGAGTCGCTTATAATGTTCTTTGCAAATGCTTCAAGATAGCTATTTACAACATGCACTAACCAGTTTAGAACCAGTAGTAATTTTTCAATATACTTGTTAATTTGTGAAAAAAATGTCCAATAAGTTTTCATATGAAGGAGGATTTTTGTTTTGATCGCATTATATAAACTATCATTTTATACAATAGTTCTCAATATCTATTGTAATAAATAAAATTTTTTTATTACTTTATATGAATTGAATTTTAATTTTCGCTGCTAAAATAATTTTCGATTAAAAAATTTCATATAATAAAATTAAATAGAATATGTTGTATATTTATGAACATATGTTAATTCTTCACTAAATGTTATTTATCAAAAAAGAATGATAACATTAACCCTTAGATTTATAGATTTTTCAAAGCTTTGCTTTGATATACGATAGCGCAAACAAATATTCTCTTATCATCAAACAAAATTGTCTTAAAATGATAAGTTTATCAAATAAAATTACTTTCATTTTGATCAGATAAGCAGTTTTTACAATGAATTGTGATAGTTTATATTGGAGGAAATGCATAGTTTATATCAGATATTATTTCTATAAATTATTTATTTTCAAGACTATTTCGTTTAAAAAAAGATTTTCAACTTTAATATATTTTTAGTCAAATAAAATAGTAATATAATATGAAATATACACATTATTCAAAATAATGTTATTACAAAAATGAAAATTGCAAATTAGAGAGAAATACCTAAATTCTTAAATACTTTTCAGATGAATCTTGAAACTTCGAAACAAAGTTACTTCATTCAAAACATTTTATCTGATTGCACGTTAGAGCAAATTATACCAACAATGCATTTAACCATAAAAGGATTTTTCAATTTCAATTTGCTTTCAAAAATTCAAATTTATTCGGATTTGGCATAGTAGCATGGGTATAATAATTTGGCAAAACTTAATAGACCATGATTTTTTAAAATTTGTTTGAATCTGAACCAAACCATATTTCAAATTGATATTTTTATTGAAAAATTACCTTCTCAGCTTTATTTTAGTAATATGAATACGCAAGGGTTTACTTGAGTGAATAAACTTTTTGAAATTAACAGTATTACAGTTATTCACTTTTTTAATAATAACACATTTTTAACCGCAAATTATATCTAAAATATTCTATCTTGAAATTCATGAATTGAAGCTTGTTAAAGTTTATATTTTGCAATTGAGAATTTTTTTATATCCTTTTTATATATTTTATACTTAGGAATAATATGAAATCAACAAACTTCACTTCCATTTGAGGTAAAATTTCTGTTTACTATTTATTGTTACTCAAAAACAATAATTGATTTCAATATAAGAAAGATTTACACATTTAAACAAGAATTTAAAAATTAGAAGCATTTTTAATTGCTGCATTAACTTCTTGAATTCTTAAATAAAACCAACGTTCGCAAACATTTGATATAAAATTCTGTATTAAATTCAGGAAAAGAAAAGAAAAAGTTCCTTTTTTTGTATATGAAAATAAAACTTTTATTATTTTTAGTTATTAACTTTTATTTTGTCTAAAAGGATTATACTTGTTTTCTTAGCCTTTTAAACCTTTTTCAGAATTCTAGTTTCTTCAAATTCAAGTTGACAAATCCATAAAGCAATATAAACTTCCTTTTTTATAAGCTGATTAAACGTTAATAATCCTATAATAATGGATAACATGAAAGTTTATACAGGAGCTTGTATATTAACTTTTAATATAAAAATCTGGTATTTACGTACTACAACGATTACTTTGGCGATTTTTGGCGATAAAATGTTTCATTGATGAGACTAACACGATTGGAATAATATTTACATAATACTCTTTATTTTAGCGCCTTCTATAACCTATGTTAGAGCCTAGTTTTTTTAGGGAGTCTTCATATTTTTTTCCGGTCACTAGTTATGGTGATATACCTAGGTAGTCGCCATATCACGTAAGTACCAAAAATCTTTACAGGCTTTTGACCCTTTTGAGGTAGAAAATTATTGACTTGGTCGGAATCAATGTATCCTGATATTTTTGTGAGTGTTATAAAATTAATGTAACTTACGAAATAAAGAGTTTTGGATTTGAAAATATTATACAAAGGTAAAGTACTTCAAAGGTTTACTTGACATTAAACTTGCTTAAAATATTGATAGGATAATAGGTAAGAATCATGATTTTAAATTTATTAAACCTAAAAAAAATTCTTGTTATTTACACAATAGATTATAATTCTGATGAATGTACAAAATTATGAAATTGATTATCAGAAGGTGACAATTAATTTGTGCAAGATGTTTTTATAAAATAATAATCTAAATTATAAAAATAAACAAAAAAAATTGCACGTACAAAAATGATTTTAAATGAAAGAAAAATCTGTAGATCTACTAGAAATAAGCTATTTTGAGAAATTAATAACAGTTTTATTATTCATGCATGATAAATTTATTTATATAAAAAAACACAATTAATAAGCATGACTTTTGTAAATAAACACCTTGAAATTTACACTAAGAAAAGTGCATATAGAAGTGTTAGATGATAAATTTATAATTTGTACGAGTGAAGTTGATAATATTGATATGAGATTAGTTGGTAAAATTTATGAAAGGTAAACATGGGATTTGTAATTTAAACTTATTTTCCATAGATAAATAATCTAAGCAATAATAGTAACTCCAAATAGAATTTTTAAATATGATTAAAATTCAAATTTGTAACAATTTAACTTCTCCGAATATAATAACCGATTGAATATAGAAGAGTAAATAGTGTGAAAATGGAAAAGAATAGATTTTCAATCAAATATAACTTTAATTGCTAATAAACTTAAGAGGTATTCAAAATTTTATTACAATAGTTAAATATTAAGTTAAAATATAAATTGTGAGTAAAACACGCAAATATTCTCGGGAATAGTTTCTGCAGCCTTTTATATATGATGGTTATTTACAAAGTTGATCCTTTGCACTTAGTTATATAATTTTAACATATTGAAATTAAGCGTTTTTTAGCTTAAATAATATTTTTATTAAGATAAATACTTCATGCAATAATAATAATAATTAATATGTACTTATTTTAGGACTGGGGACACAAACACGTGATAAATATCCAATGTCTTCTTCCTTTCTTAAAATTGCAAATATACTTTAATGGCTGCCATAATAGATGGTGTTTGACTTCTCACGTTTTCATGTAGTTTCTTGGCGACAGAAAATTCGAAAAAAATAACAAAATTTCACTTTTTCCTGAAAAACAGCTTTCAGATTTAAAAAGAATAGAGATTGCTTGAGAAATTTATAAATATTGCTTAAAGTTAGGTATAGTATATACTTGTTCTTAACTATTTGTATGTATATACATACTTTTATATTTTTTTATTTCATGATTTTTTGTTATGTACTGTGAGATGTGCTTTAAAATTTAGTTTTCGAAAATAAACATTTGAGTTTTATGTCCTCTACACATCATGAAATGAAAAATTTTTTAAAGAGAGATTTTTGATTGTACGGAAGTGATTTGAACTGAGAGTCATGTTAATCTATTTCTAATTTCGTACCAGAAATGTGAAATATTATCAAACTAATTGAACCATAAATTAATAAAACTTTTAAAATATATATTTTTTTATAATTTCTTGGACAATTTTATTGTTTTTTTATTACATTGTTTACTGTGATTGCGTTACTATAAAATGTATATTACAAATCATATCAAAACAACGTGTTTTTATGTTTAATAGTAACTTCAAAAATTAGAATTTTGTCTGATTAAAGCAAAGTGTAAACTGGACATTTTTATAAGAAGAACCTGCTGACACATATTAATAAAAAGATTACTTAAATGTTTCATGAATATTAATTAAAAATTATCTAATATTATTTTTAACTTAAATTAGCAGTTGTAAAAATAACAAACAACTGTAAATGATTCTAAATATAATGAAAGACTCTGTTAATTTAAGAACAAATTGTCTTATTTTTTATTTAATGACGAGCAAAATTAAATAAATTAAATAAAAATTACCAATGAATTATTTAAGATATGTATAAAAGGACATTACATTCATAACTAGTCATTCAATATTTAATAAATATATACGCGCATTAATTAAGAAGTTATACATTATAATTTAATTTACATTATTCAACAAAATAAATTTATAATATCTAAATACATATTTATATATTTCATTATGTTTAAATAATAATGTAAATTATTTAAATGTTTTTTATGCAATTTAATTCGAATAAATTTTTTAAAAAATGTTTTGAGATAAAAAGAATGTAAAATACAAGAAGACGTTTTTTCAAAATTTCTATACACTAGATAATATTTTTTTATCGTTTTATGTGACACACCAACAAATTACGAAAATCAAGCTGTCAGAAAAATATTTTATTTTTGAAACTTTAATTTTTTTGTAGTTGTTGTCTTTTAATTTCCAAGGATTTGCATAAGCAAGCAGTTTTTGCTTAACTACGGCATAAGTGACTAACGAGGTTATTGCTCTTTGTTTTTAGTTTGCAGAGTGCAAAAATAATTCAGTATTAAAGTGATGTGTTGAGGATTTTATTTATGTAGCCACCCGCTTTTTATACACAAATATAATTGGCAAAGCCAGCATATTATTTCTTCGATTAGTAATAAAATAAGATATTATTCTTATAAATATATAAAGTAGAAATAAACAAAACATTTTATCTTTATATTAATTTGAAAGGTTTATTTAAACCGGAACACTTTTTAAAATGTAACAATAAACTTTGTGATGTATGTTTAGTTTTGTTTTTTAAAATTAAATTCAATGATACTAAATTTAAAAAAAATATTTTTCAATAAAAATTTTCTTAATCATTTATTAATAATTATAAAGAGTCTGTTTGTTTATTCAGATATAATTTAATATATTTAAAAATCCTTATTCTGTTTTTGATTGGTTCAGTCGTTGATTAGGGCACTTGGTAGATTGATACAAGCACTTTAAACTTTGTCTATTGATATCATAGAAGGGAATTTTTCTAGAAAGTCAAAAAAATTCTTAATAAATCTGTATGAGATTTATAAAAATCAAAAAATTGGTTTTTGACATTGATTGATTGTGATTTTATAATTTATTAATTCATTAAACAATATTTAAATAAAAAGTCGCGCTATTAAAACATAAGCAAACAAACTAACCATTAAATTATATACACTGTCATTGCCAACTTTGCAAACTTAATTCTGCTCATCAGTAGGCAACAAATTTTAGAAATATTAGTCCACAAGAAGATACCATAAGTCAGTGTAATTTGGTTCAAACAACATACACATTGACAAATCATTTAAATACAGATCTATTGACTTTGAACAAAGACCACTCATTTTATATGATGAACCAGTGGATTCATCTCGTTTTATGTGAGATTGTTCTCATGAATATTAATAAAAAACATAAATGGTTACCTGATTGCCATAAGCATGATTCCTATGCCTAATTTGACTTCGAGTGGATTTAAGCCATATCCATGTTGACTCAAGCTGCTTAATCATGGTCAAATCTTTTGGAAAGCATCACATCCATTTCGAGTAGTGAATAGGTAACCTCAACATGTTCTATTTGATATTCAAAAGTTGTTGAGGATTATTCAGTTCTGAAAGCAGTGATTTTTTCATGAACACCAAAATAATGGTTCCATAATCCAGTTAAAATTTATTCAATCCTTGTACTTGTTGATATAAATCACTTAAAAATCTTCCATATCAGTATCATCCATATCAGTACCACCTAAAAGCATCGACATTTTTGATTTGAAATCCTAAATTTGTTGAAGCTCATTTTACTGGAATATATTAACAACTTCTTGTATATATTAACCATTGTTTAACAAGAGATTTAACATCAATTCTATTTGCTTGTTTACGATAGAACTAAAAGTAGAAAAGGAAAACAATTTTAAATTTCAGTCTACAAGGATGAATTAAAGTTCTTTTTCATTATATGGTAAATTTTATCTTTTTTCTTGCAAATAGGCTGTAAGAAATCTAGACAATAAAAAAATGACATAGCTTTTTAAAAAAGTAAAGTAAAATTTCTAGAACTTTTCAAGTCATTTATTCTAAATTAATAAAATAGTTTAGGAATTGCTATTATTTTAATGTAGATTTTTATATTAAATATTGCAGTTTTTAACTATCCTCCATTAATTTGGTTAATTGTTCGCAGTTTAAGCATTTTTATTTCTTATGTAGAATATTTAATCAATATAAGTGATTTATATTTCAAACATGACAATTATTGTTTGTTATTCCATATTTTAGTCAACAAGTTTTAGAAATTTCAATTTATACATATAAATTCCTAGATCTATGTAAGAAATTAGTGTTTAATAATTGAATCTATAATTATTACGTTTGAAAAAATAAAATATATACATATATACGCCCATTTCAGTACAGATACATTTTCGTTATTCTTCCCTTTTAATTATTTAATGATATTGGACTAAAATTTGGCAGAATTAGGGATCTAATCATGATACTAAAAATAAATGTTCCCATTCTGGAGTAATCGGTAAACAAAATATTATTCTATTGGTCAGGAAATAAGACTATGGTACTGAAACTATGAATAATTTCCTTTATAATTTTTATAATTATTACCATTTCTGACACACATATTTTCAAATAACAGTTAATTTATTATACTATTATTTATGCCAGATCTTATTGCAAATTTAATCACTACTGGTTAAGCACAAAATTTTAAGAATAAGATAAAGGGCAGCAGTTACACAAAATAGTGAATTTCTTAATATAAGTGGAATATATTTGATTTTCTGAGTATAAATTATTTTTAATAATTCCAATTTATGTTTTTGGATTCTGTTTACCTCCCTTTGTAAAAGCTGGAGCACATGTTTTCTTAGTTGCAAATTTTATATATACAAAGGTATTTTATCTATCTTTGAATTTCGTTTTAAATTAATTTTCTTTTGTAATTCTAATTTTGATTTTTTGTAATTTGTAGTGTTGTAACAAGTTTGTATTTAATTTCATCCATTTGTTTTGGAAACAAATGTATTATAATGTCTCCACGTTACATTCCCATTATACATTATACAGTTGCAAGCTATCTCATGAACATTGAAAATATGAATTATTTTAACATTAAAAAGTGTGAAACAATATGAAACAGCATTTGAAACAATGTATATCAGTATTTTAGCATACAAGAAAATCATGATAAATGGTATTTTACCTTGAATACGTGTAATAAAATATACATATTGTTTTCATATTATTTAGTTATTATAAAATCTAAAATCATTTGCAAAAATTTTCTTATAGTGCAGACGTTGAAGAAATGCTGACTTGCTAATAAAAAATTGATTTGATAAAACTATAATCTCACAGTAGATTACTTAAGAAAATATTAGGAAAAAATTTAAAAAACCATTACAGCAAACATGTTTTGAAATCGAATCACAGTAAAATGTCATCTTGTTCGTGGTTTTAAAACACTAAAACTGTAGCTTTATAAAGATTTAAAGAAAATTAAGGTTAACTCTTCATTTCTCATTGAAGAATGAATGAAATCCTACTTTGGCTGATGCAATAAACTGCAAGATAAGTAGATGAGATATTATTTCAAACTTGCAGGCAAGCACAAATATGTATAAATATTAGAGAAACCACTTTCAGCAATCCATTAGGGGTTACAACTATCCATTAGTAGTAAAATGTGAAATGATTTATACCACTACTTTCAAGCAATCTCTAGTGCCTGAATTGCTTTTACAGGATTTTAACCTAATGTCTGGGAGTCTATTCCTTTTGTTTGTAGAATTTATTATTTTATAAACATGCTTTTAGATGCATCTTATTTTTATTTTGTTAATTCAATTAATATGTCGAACATTTACGATTCATGATATTGTTAATCTATCTTAAATCTTCTTATTTATAACAGATTTTACTTCTTGGATTTTTTACCATTTATTCTTGACATGAATTTCAAGTGGAATAGCTAATTCGACCAACGAACAGTTCTTTTGGATAGCAAACGTATTGCATGTAATATTATCATCATTATTTACAATTTCGAAGGATCTTAAGCCATTCTAGGCTAAGCTGCTGTCAGTTATTATATCTCAAACTTCTGCTTATTATAGATTTATCATTTTATGACAGCATTGCACATAGACATTATATACAATTTAAAAACGTTTCATTGTTAAAAATATTATTATTGCACATAATGTTATATAATTAAACATTTATACTCAACATAAAAAATTATGATAAATGTTTGTTTAGTTAATTTCTACATTATTATAAGATTATTATTATTCATTAACAAAATAGCACCTTAAGGTGAAATAATTATTTTTATTTGTCAATTAAATGAAGGAGTGTTTATACCAATCCAATATATTCTCCTCAATATTTAAAAATTTTCTGCACTTTTAAAATGAGTCTATTATGATTATTCATATTTAATTCATAGTCCTTAAGCAAAGAATGTTTCATGGAAAAATAGAAGTTCAAATAGAAACATTTGAAATGAAAATAAAAGCTTGGTTTCTTTAAAACCAAATAATTGTATGTTTTTAATGAGAGTTCTTGTCAAAAGTTACCTTTAAAATGTTTGTAATATACATGGGTATATTATTTAATGATCAATTAACTTGTAAGAACTGGATCACATAAATGAATAAAAGGTCTCCTATTTTTTATTTTGCAGAAAAGACATTTTTTCGAACAAGCTCTTTGGATAATCATTTTGAGGAAAGGTAAGGTGGCTATAAATTGTAATAGGATGAAACTGATAAAAATTATTTTTATATGTTTGGAGATGGTGAATTTTAAAAGAATAAATATCTGATAAAAATAATTGCCTGTTATTTCCTATAAATAAATTGAAGTGGATTTTTTTTTATCAAATATCTGTAATCACTTATTTTAGACAGTTTCACAAATTTTCTAAACTTTAGCATAATATTCTTAGGACACAGATTATTAAATTGAATATATGATTAACTTTAAAATTAATGATTACTGAATGTTTTATAGAGAAATTTTTACAAAAAATACAAAAAAATAATTATCTTCAAACCATAAACCAGTGCTTTAGAATATATATATTAATATCCAAAAATTAAGATGTCTTTTATTTATTTTTTTTTATGTGAAACTGGATGTAAGTTTCAGCTGCAAAAGATTTTATTGAAATGGATAACTAAATGAAATGGGGCCGTGGGTGGTAGCCAGGTTGGTTAGGGCGACGTTCTCGTTACCAAAAGATGGTGAGTTCAAATCCCGGCTTAGCCGAAGATTCGTTGTATTCACTCGGCGACTGGGTGACATAAAATATGTCGGGTCGCAATTTCCTCCATATTCCCATTCCAAATTAATATGTCTGGGGGTGGTTGGAGCCAAGCTATGGATCTTCTCTGGTTTCAGTCTCTAAATTGGAAGATTCAGCTTGTGCTGCTATCTATGAGCCAAAAGTCGTACTTCCACCTTCGTATGAGGGTGCTCTTTTCAAAACACGGAAGAAGCTCTCTGACTTCCTTCGCCTAGTCTTGACGGACGGGCATTGCCAAGTGTCATTAGAAAAAAACAAACAACAAATTTTTTTGTATTATGTCATATTTGTCTGATTTCAAAAATATGAGAGCAATGTATTTATTAATATATTTAATATTAAAATGTTAATATTAAAATATATTATGTTGAAAATAATACTTTAGAAAGTAATAGGAAGTGGCAGTTGAACTAGCATTTTAGCTATTTTAGTATATGATTTAGCCAAATTTGAAATAAGCTCCCCTGGTGTGATTGATTGGGATAGTTTGGAAACACCTTAAATTATAGATCTATTTCAAAATTAACTGTAGAACAATAAAAGTGGAATTACAATTTAAATGATGTTTTATTTGCGTCATTATTTTTATATTTTGTAATTAAATTATTGCGTCATCAAGCCTTTTCTCTCTATCGCGCGCGCGTATAATGTACTTAAAATACGTTCTTCATTCTATTTATATTATAAGAGTTATTAACATCTTATGAAATATTCGATTTAATATAATTTAATTTTAAAAATATTTGATTTTTTATAAATATAATTTTTACTAATCTATGAAAATTATAATCATAATTAACTATAAAATACTTGATATGATCTGTAGTTGAAATTTTCAAGATATTTTAACTTAGTAAATATTTTTTTTATTTTAAATATTTAATTACGTACTTTATTATATTTATAAGCATAAAATCAAAGTATATGTCCTAAAAAATTCTTCAGTTTATGTTGAGATTGAATTTTTAGAAGCAAAATGGATTCAAAGAGAGATATTAAAAATTAGAATGTTTTTAATGAAGATCTTCTTTCGAAAGAACATTTTATGTTTGATATTTTTCTTCATAAATATGATCGCATCAATCAATTCGAAAAATGTGAAAATCTAGAAGTGACATACAAAATCAAAATACTTCATCTTTTCTTTTCACAAAAAGGATTAAGATATTTGAAAACTTTCGCTCTTTTTCAGGCCTCAAATAATTTAATCCTTTGAAACGAGTTCACACCCACATAAGAGAATTCATTATTTTGGATTGGATATAAGATAGAAAAGATCAGTTTTATTTTTCATGGTACAAATTGAGAAAATCTTTCACAAGAAAATAAGCGAACTCATAAATAATTCCATAACCAGTCATTTCAAGTGAATTTAAATTATTAATGTTACATCTTCTTTATGTAATAAATTTTATTAAATTTATTTTAGTTTAAGATTATTTTTAAATTGTTATATTTAAAATAAATATGGAACTATGTCAGTTTTTATTTTATTTTAGACTTAATTTCATGTAAAATAATAAATTTCAATATATATATTTCTAAAATATATATATATTTCTAAAATATATATATATATATTTCTAAAATATATATATATTTCTAAAATAGTTTAAATATACAGTTATAACTTTTGAGTTTTATATTCCGAAAAGATCTTTAAACAGTTTCAAAAGGTTAGAGAAAAGTAATATACGGTTATTAAATTTTCTGTTTTCCAGATTTTTTCTTAGAATTATATTATTAATTTTGCGCGAACCACTCTAAATCTATGTAAAATATTCTCTGAAATTAAAGATTATAGAGTTTACGATGTAACTCATACGTAGGATTTAATATGTAATGATGTTATACATAATAATATTTTTTAGAGTTAAACTATAATATTGCTTTTGTTCTACCATAAATAAAAACATTTTCTTTACTTTTTCTCTTTAAGATCTAATATTATTATATTTAATGAAAATAATAACTTGGCAATATTTTTTTTAAAGAAAATAAACAATAATTGTAATTTGTTAAATTATATGTAGGATTTAATATGTAATTATGTTAAAAATAGTAGTATTTATTTAGAGTTAAAACATAATATTGCTTTTGTTCTGCCATAAATAAAAAATTTTTCTTTACTTTTTCTCTTTAAGATCTAACATTATTACATTTAATGAAAATAATAACTTGACAATATTTTTTAAAGAAAATAAACAATAATTGTAATTTGTTAAATTATTTGTTCAAGAAATATAAGTCCTATTATTCAGTAGCAAAGTATAGCTTTCTACGATATAAAATGCACGAAATCAATTTTGTTCTAAATTTTAGATTTAAATTTATAATGTTTCACATTTCTTCTATAGTGTATGAAAAACAACATTAAGAAATGTTGCTTAATGTGTAAAAGGATTAAAACAGTTCGTTACTTATAAATGATAAATTAAACTTCAATGTGTGACATACGTTGCTTTTCTTTTTATAAATAATATATTTTGGAAATACATTATATTCATGGTGAAAAATTTTACAATAACAATATAGAAATAGGTGGAAAATGTTTCGATAGAATAAAATATAGAATTATAGCAGAAATATATTGGAAGAATAGAAACCCTTATCGGAGTATAGAATAACAATTCTATTTATCAATAAAATGCAAATAAATCATTCAAACTTATATAATAATACATATTTTACAAAAATATATCAATATAGAAATAATAAGTTAGCATAAATTTAGGATATAATTTTATTTATAAACTTAACATAAATTAAGGTTTGAATTTAAAAATGCATAAAAATTTTTTATTGATTGCAATAGTAAGTTAATGTGTAGTTTATAATATATGTAGATAATATTTATGGATTACACAATAAATTATTCATAAATTCTTTAAAATTCCCACATTTAATGTAATTTTTAACTTGTAAAATATTTCAAAATCAAATTATAAAAATATTTTACAAGTTACGAATTAATAATAAAGTATACAAATTTAAAGATTTTATATTCAACTTACTAGTATTTTTATTTATTTATCTCTTAGAAGTAGGTCTAAGGTTTGGTAGGTTTGTAGCCACTGGGCCATTTACCTTGATTTTATAGTGAAATTGATTGGAGCCTAAAATAAATCTGCATAACAAATAGACAGTTCTAGCACACATAAATAAATTTTATGCAATAATTTTAACTCAAGGAATAGTAAGTACTC
>JAPDSC010018558.1:4569-33967 GCA_026290005.1 Latrodectus geometricus
ATTGTATATTAAATCATATATTGTGCTTATATTATGTACCCATAAAGTCATACAAACATGTCTTTATGGGTACATAATATAAGCACAATATATGATTTAATATACAATATACGAACGTTTATTAAACTGAAATGAAATGCAATTCCAGCAAATATATATTTAGCAATTTAATGAGTGCAAAAGCAGCAGATGATAGCTGTGCCAATTTAAATAAGCTAAGACATAATTTGTAAAATTGATTATACAAATAAGGCAAATCCTTCAAAATAAAAAATTTAAAAATTAAAAGTCATATGATTTACATATTCATCAGGAGAGAGATACTCATCTATGTAAATAAAACACTGTTTTCTGACATAGCCAAAAGACAAAAGTTTGAGCATCTTCATGCAATTTTCGAGAAGAAGTAAAATAGAATATCAAAATGTAAGTAAAATAGAATAACAAAATAAATAGTATATGACAGCAATGTACGCAAATCTAAAGTAGTAAAGAAATATAAGATCTTTACAATAAACAAATATATCAAAGAAATTTACGTAAATTTAAAGTAAAAATTAAATTAATACACAAATGCAACGCATGATTATTTTAATTTATTTAAATTGAAGTCATGGCATAGAAGCAAAAAGTAATTAAAAAAATATCAGGAAAATTTAAAAATAAAGTATTAGATAAATTTAATTTCAATAATTTAAAAATTGTAAGGTTAATTTAAATTTTAAATAGTTGAAAATTCATGGCTTAAATTTTAAACTTAAAGTAGTTTAAAAAATTATAAGTAAATTTAGTTTCAGGATGTTAAAAATTATGATGTAAATTTAAAGTTTAGTTATTGTTGAAAACTCGTTGAATAAATTCAAAGTTTAAGTAAATTTGAAGTATAAGTAGGTTTTTCCAGGATTATTATAAGAACTTCATAGCTTGGGTGTCCCTTTAATAGATGAAAAAAACTACACAATTTCAATATGCGTCTAAGATTTCACTGTTGTTAGCTACAATCTTTTAAAGATATATTTAAATTTCAATAATTTAATTAGTTAATTAAAGTTAATATTTTTTCTTCATAATATCTATAATAGTGCAGGATTTCAATATGAATCTAAGAACTCAACACTGTTTTTGAATAAATTAGATTTTATAAGTCAAAATTCATTAGGATTAATTAAGTTAGAAAATCATTAAAATCTAAATTATTAAAAATAATGATAAGCATAAAACGAAAACCAAAAGGTTATTAATTAAACAAACTCTCTTCAACGTAATATAAAAATAAGTTGGAAGTGTATACTTGAAAATTTGGACCATGTGGAATGCTACAGTTCTGAATGGAAATATTTTCATCATAATTGATTTTGCTGTTATAAAAGCTGAATTCCCTAATTTTTTGTAAAATTCAAAAATAAACTTAAATAAATGTTTATATTTTAATTTCACTCATTAAATTCAAAAATAAAATTAAATAAATGCATTTAAAAATGTGTAATTTAATTTATCTGTAGGTGGACTAGTAAAAATTTACTTAAAATCAAAATAATTATTAAAAATAAAATTTATTAGACAGAAAATCCTTGTGATTTGTCTATTATACTTACAATCCAAGTGCCTTAAGATTGAATAATATTATTTAGAACATTTATCAAAAATAATATCGTGTTTAATCTTATACGGCTTAGCATCAAAAGTAATATATATTTTATAGGACCCTATTTGGATTTTTAAGTTACTGGTAAGTAAGAAAATTCTAAGTTATAATGTTTATTTTTAAAATTTAATAGAAGATAAAAATGTTTTTGTTAATTATCTTAGCTATATAATTTAAAAGTTTGTGAGTGATAGAATTTAATATCTTTACCAAGTAAATTTAACTATATAAAACAATTTACCAAAAATGCACAATGCTTAGAAGTTCTATCAATAAAAGTAATAATTAAAGTATCTTTGGTATTTTAAAAGAATGTTTTTAATAGGTTAAAATTAATACCTGGAAAATATTATTATTATCATCAAACAGGAATATTTTAAGAGTATATTAAATAGTTTAAATATCAAAATAATAAACAAAATCAACAGGTATATTATAGTTATTTGAGATTTTAAAAATAAAAGAATCAATGTTATGTAAAACCTCTTTAAAAATTTGAAATATTTTTGAAAAATTGTTGTGTATTTAGTGTCTTACCTATAATTTCTCATTATATATATATATATATATATATATATATATATATATTTGTATGAATTTATATTTATACACTTAATATTATTAGCTTTGCCCAGAAAGAGTTTAATTTTATTATATAACAACGGTCTCATGTAATAGAATAATGTATTAATGTAATTTATTGTTCTTAGCATATACAAAGAATTGGCATGTGAACTACATAATTTTATACTTTTATAAGAATAGAGGTTCATATAAATCTCAATATAGATTTTATTTAGAACTTTAAATAACCGTAATGTGAAAAACACAACAGCTCAAAAATATAAATGAATAAACTTTTTATCTAGCTCTTAATTGTATTTTTGACAAATTCTAATCTTAAAAACTAATAAAACTGAACATTGTCAATCGATCTTTTTTATTTCTAACATTCCACGTTTGCTGAAAAACTACTTATTAAAGCAATGGAGTGAATATTTAAAGAGAGTTCAAAAAGTTATTTTGAATTCCCTTGTCGTTCTTTAGTCCTTTTGGTGTAATTACTTACGAATGATCTTTTTATTTTCTTTTTTTGTACTTAATGGTAAGTACTTCTGAAGAAGTAATTTTCAGGATTATTTCTTAAGTATTTACTTTAAAATATATTCTATGAAATCTGCTTGGTCAGAAATAAAAATCCTTTTTTTCTGAATTAAATTAATATGGAAAGTGTATTTGAAAACCTTTAAGCTATTTATATCTAATGATACCTCATAAAAACTTATTTTTATTATATTTTAAAACAAAATATTTTGTATAAACTGCAATGCAAGCGTTTCTAGTTTTTTGAAATAATGATGTGCAAAACACTAGTGAATAGAATCTTGTAGTGCCTATGCGTACATTTTGTTTTATTTGTAGTACACATTAGTTTAAATTTTTTTCAATAATAATAATAAATTAACCACATGATTAGAGTCTAGAGATTAATAACATATAGTTCATATACATAATGTATATTTCTTATTGCAGTTATCTTAGTTATCTTAGAATGTTTGTAATGGTTGCAAAATATGAATTGTACTCATACTGTACTTCTTTATTGCAATGCTAGCAAGTCTCGCGTGAAGTTAAAATTTTCACCCTATAATACCTTCAGATGGATACAGTTCTTTGTACTTTTTGTAAAGCAAAGCAAAGTAATATTTACTAAAAATCTATTGTTTTAAGTGGTTTAAATCAATTTTGGTGTTTAAATTGTTTCCTAATAAACACTATGATATCAATCTATAATTATTTGCAATACGAAAACTTGTAATAAATCATATCATCTAGGTCAAGGGTGGCCAAGACATCGACCACGAAGACATTTCAGGTAGTCCACGCGACCGTCCCGATAATGACCTCGGATATTAACAATTTAATTTATGACTTATGACATGGAATCAATGAATTAATTAAAATAAAAATTTACTACAGTTTACGTTTTAAAACCCAATGTGCAAAGATTTACGATTTAAAGATTTATGATTAAAGGTTTACGATTTATAAAAAACCTAAAACGGACATGATGATAGCGATTAAAACATTCAAAGAAACTATAGAAAGGTAAGCATCTCAATTAAGAAAACATGAATTGAGAAACTTCAAAAACATGGAGGAAGCGTGCATCCATAAACCAAACTGAGACTTCCAAGACTTCTTTTAATACTTACTTGTTTTGTTTGAAGAATTTGAAAGAAGATTCGCTGATTTAATTAGGTTGAAAGAAATACATTTTATGATATTCCAATTAATGAAATGTCACAATGAAAATGTCAACATTGATGGACAACGTATCTGAAAAATACGACATTTAATAGATATTACATCAGTCACGGATAAGGAAGAAATTATTAAATTAAGATGCGATATATTTCTTAAATCCAGAGCATATTTAGCGATAATGATTTTTGGAAATTAATTTCTGGGGAAACGTTTCCAAATATTTGCAAATTGATTTTGCATTTCAAATCATACTTTGGACCAAGGTATCTTTGAGAATCTGCTTTTTTATCAATGAAGAAATATCAAACATTGGTTGCATTTAACAGATGAACATTTAATTTCGTGTTTATGCATTGCAATAAGCTCGTACCAGCCACAATATGATAAACTTGTCGCAGATATACAGTGCCAAATTTCAACTAAACGAAGTGAATAGAATGATCACTTTTTGATATATGAATACTTTGATTATTTTCTTCTGTAACTTTTTATTTTGTAAACATTAATATTCTATTTTTTTTTAGAAAAATTACATAATTTACTATTTTTTCTTGTTACCGAAAATAAATATGCACGTTAATTTAGCTCTGCCATTGGCCACCTATGATTTTTGAAATGTGGAGTAGACTCAGGATCCCAAAAGTTCGGCCACCCCTGATATATATATTAAAAAATAATCAGTATAATATTCAGTAATTCAATCAGAATTACTGTGATAATAATTATACAATTATTGTGATATAAATGAAGTTGTGTTGTGTCTGATATAAATGAAGATGTTTTATGTCAGCTTCTCTCAAAGCACAATATTATAAAAATGAGTCACCTGAAATCAAAAATTTTTTCCACATTGTTTAATGAGATAATTGCGTGTTTCATTTATTGCGGGGGGGGGGGATAGCTACCACGAACGAAATTTTTGCAACGTGTTTATGAATTAACAGAGGAAATCGAAATTACGCTTTTTATTAATTTCGCTTAACACTTACTTATTTTGTTTGAAGAATTTTATTCGCTGACTTAATTAGGTTGAAAGAAATACTCAATTTTATGACATTTCCCCTTTTAATGAAAATGTCAACATTGATGGGCGTTGTCACAATGAAAAGGTTACAATGATGTAAATATTTACAAACTGATTTTGTATTTGAAATCATACTTTGGACCAAGGTATCTTTGAGAATCTGCTTTTTTACCATGAACCAAAAATCAAACATTGGTCACATTTAACAGATGAACAATTAATTTCGTGTTTATGCATAGCAATAAGCTCGTATCAGCCACAATATGATAAACTTGTCGCAGATATACAGTGCCAAATTTCAACAAATCGGAGTGAATAGGATGGTCAGTTTTTGATATATAAATACTTTGATTATTTTCGTCAGTAAATTTTTATTTCGTAAATATTAATATTAAGTTTTTTTAGAAAAATTACATAATTTATCATTTTTCTTTCATGTTACCGAAAATAAATATGTACGTTAATTTAGCTCTGCCATTGATAGACCATCTTCGATTTTTTAAACGTGCAGTATACCCCGGATCTCAAAAGTTTGGCCACCCCTGATCTAGGTATTCATGAGAATTTTATTAAGAAATATGATTGTAACTGCATTTAAATATCATTTATAATATTAACCTCTATATCTTATCTTTTTTTAAATATCCTTATGAAAGAGAAATAAATTTAATACTTAAAAAGATAAATGCTTAAAAAAAGTATCTTCATATATTTGCTGCTTACTCTTAAATTCATATTACATATGAAAATTCATCAGTAATATTTTTAATGACCCATTTAAACTAGTCATTAATATATTCGTTTCTATTTAAAATTCTAAATAATATATTTGGGAACTATTTTTACTTATATTTGACATTCATTTATACTATATACTAAAATTGTGTAATATATTTAAATCACAGACTGAAATTCAGAAATATATTTATTTTACACTTAAGCACAAATTAACATTTGCCTTTAATATATATAATAAGTGATACAATCATTAAAAAACGTTAATTTTTTGTTATAAACTCGGAAGTAATGTGTGGATTTTACACAAATTTTTTTAGTCGAATTTAGTTTGATATTAGATTTGTTTTTTTTTTTAAATAATGTACTGATTTATAAAATATATTGTTTTGTAGACAACGTTATCAAGCGTTATTCATAGCTATCTAAAAAATCCTAGGTATTTAACAAATGATTTAAGAAGTAAAAATACAACTACATAAATTAGCTTAAACATTGTACTTACTAATATATAAAGTGGAGGTTGTGTTTGATTTTCGAGAAAATCAATTGAGAACGAATTATCATATTTCAAATTTTATGCAGTTTACACAAGCTATTAACATTTACAGTTTTGAAAATTTTAATGGTAAATTTCTTAAATTTCCTAATTTTGCTTAGATAGGTATTTTAAATTTCATTCTTTTAAACTACTTTCGTTTCTTTATAAATTATTAAGTTTAATTTGTGAAACATTTACAAATAAATGTCGATAGAACTTACACCAATTCCAATAATCAAAATACTAACAATCAAATTCATGCAATTAAAGTTCGTAAAACTGAAAATGTATCATCAGACTGATACAATGAAATATGTTTGTGTGTTTATCTAATATTATCTAGAACACTGCTCCATTAATTAATATTTGTTAATTATCCATGTCGTACTGTCCAATAAAACTTTATGTTTTCTAGTAATTTGATTTTTACCCATGTCACTGTAATAATATTCTCAATAAATATTCTACATATATCCATCGTAAAATTAAAATTTTACTGCATGAAAACATCTTAAGCGCAATTAATTATTTAAATATGTTTTATTCGTTTATTTTTGAACGAAATCATAAAAAATGCTTTTCCTTGAAATATGATTTGTTATTCAAATTTCATAATTGACAATTTAGAAATAGTTTTCATTCATTGTAATAATATAATTTAAAAACTAAATCTACTTCATTAATTTTGTATGATCTTTTCTGGTAACGCAATTTTCCTATAAATTATACTTACATATAAGCTTTTGTTTACATACTTAATCATTCTTGTATGGGAAAAATCAACATTTATCTCAAAGAAAATTTATTGAACTCTCCACAATTTAAAGTACTTTAATCCTTGCAGAAAATATTTTAATGTGTTATTAAGCACTTTAAAAGTAACCACGATTAAATATTTTACTAAATAAAGATTATTGATGAAGAAAACACTTTAATGAATCTTACTTAGTGGCATATAATGGCATAAATTCAAATAATTAAACGATTGATATAAATTTTTCTGATAAATATTTCTCAAAAAATGAATTGCTCTCCTTTTGGTCAAAGGATTTAGGCAGATTTAAAGTATTTTTCTAGTGATTAATGAAACATTAAATTTTACAGTGAAAAGATGATCTTTATTAATGCTTTTAAAACATTTTGTCCACTTTGTTTTAAAATATTCTGTCATTTAGTATTTTATACAGGATTCCTTTGATCTTATTTTATTTGTTTCCTTTTTACCGTCTTAATTAAAGGTTTATTGTTTTCAATCATTTTACTTCGATCATATTTACTATTTTATTATATATATTTTGATATTATATTTATTAAATTTTCTGTAAACGTAATATAATATATTATCTGTAAGCAAAATGAAATAAGAATTAAAATAATAAAGGAACGTAATTACTTTTTATAAAGCAGTTTTTATATAAATGTTGAATTTACTTTTTAACTATTATTGATATAGCAGATATTGCATATAAGAAATAAATTTAATATGATTTTTTTCATAATTTTTCTGTTCATATTTATGAAGATATTGATTTGGTTTTAGCAAGTTATAATCATTAAAAATAAATAAGAATATATTCTTTGAATAAATATATTTAGACTTTTTCTTCACTAACTATGCTTTAATGCAACAAATATATTTTGATAATAAAAAGTACTTTAGAATTTACTATTATTTTACAACGAGTTTTTATTTAACTGGTTTTTAAAAATTTTTAATAGTTTATTTCTTCAAATGAATTATATTTTACTATCATATATAATTTAATTTTAAATGATAAATTAAAATTAAAGTCAAGATTTGTTTATCACTCAATATGAAAAAACACATGCTGTTAGAAATACAAAATTTCGAAATTCTAAAATCTAATCCTCTTCTAAAACAGCGAATGACAAAATTTCTTAATAAGCTATTAATTGAGTGACCAATTAAATATATTTTATTAAAAACCATTGTTAGTTAAAATACTGAAAAATAATTTTGAATTTTCTAAGTAAAAAGAATGAATACCTTTTAAAAATATTTTGGAATTTTACTTTTGATCTTTGTCACAAAATAATTACAGAACTTTTAATTTAATCAATCGTTCTGAAATATCGAAAGTCGTAGTAGAAAAAAAAATCGACAAGTGTATTTAAAAAAAATAAAAGATAAAACAATTATAGTATAAATTTTTTGACTTACCTACTTCTTGGAATTAATAGTAACAAGTGTTTTCTATTGTAATTTCATTAGGAAAACCGGAAATTCAATTTTAAAAGTATTATATTTTACAAGATGTTGAAACAATTTTCAAAAATACAACTGATTGTAGTTTACCATGAAATGCCATCACAATATATTAGTTTGGAGAAAAAGAAATCCATTATTTTTACGTGAACTTTTTGTAACTTCTTTCAGATTCGCTTTGTAAAAAAGTTTAAAACAGTTTTCGTGTAGATTTTTAGATCTTGTGCGAAGCTACAACTGCTGACATGCTGTCAAGTTTGATAATTTTTGATATTTTATAGACATTCTCGACGATGCTGTATCCACATGCGAGGTGCATCTCTAACATCAAAAATACCCAAACGGAATCGACGAAACAAAAATTGTACGTAGGACGATAGGACGATAAACACCTTGCACAATTTTAGCCCCACTGGTTAGCATTTTCGCCGTTACAAGAGAAAAACGAAAATGTATCGAATTTTCTGTTTGTTGTCTTCCATTTTTGAAACCGTGTACTCGTAACTGAATTAATCAAACAAAAAACCACAAGAGGATATTTTAGTGTCAAATGTCACCTTTCCAACGAGCATAAATCTGAAATTGTTTGAGAGATACCTCTCGAGATAGCGATCACTACAGACGTCTACCGAAAAAATAATGGATAACATTTTCCCCAACCTAATATAAAGAAGAAAACACATATTGTTTTTATTTTATTCTTATTTTATAATATTATTTGATTTTATTACAAATTTATCAATGTAGAGGGTGTGATGTTTTCGATGGTGGCGAAAACATGTTCTTAAAATGGAAAATCAAATTCGATTCCACCACTGTTCAACAATGTGAGATGACAGCTGTATTTTGACTTTCTTAAGCCTATTTGCAACTGATTATCAATACCTTTCACTTTCTTTTCCAGTAAACAATAGCTTATTAATGTACAAATGTTTTTCTGCGCTTTCCATCTTTCAAACCGGTAACTCATTGTTAGAATTAATAGGATATATTAGTTTTAAAATACAATTATTTCAAGCATACATCCTTTTATCAGAAAATACGGTTCTTAATGCAAATTTATGTATACTAATACTTTTAAAATTATTTCTGTAATAAGCCTTAATTATCTTCATATTCTTTTAAGCATCCTTGAAAAAATACAGATTATTTAAATGGAAAATGTTTTAGAAAGATGTACATCTGATAAAGCATTTACATTGATTTGAAATATTTTAAAAATCGCATTCTGATTTAACATTGCCACAGCTGTAAAATTTCTTAAGAGCAGAAATCTCTTAAGAAATTTTACAGCTGTGGCAATTTATAAATTAGTGTACATATTTAACCACTAGTATAAAAGTCATTAAACAAGTTCTCTTTGAATAACATTCGAGATAACATACGGGACAGGAAATTTGGAAGGTGATAATCGTCTTTCGTGACAAACTCTTCAAAGTAACCTTCCACAATGGGAGAAATTTTCCGCTCTAGTTACGAGAACACACGAATTAAAGTGGTTTCCAAACTAGTTACAACGATCGGGGGAAGTTCTATAGATTCGAGATCTATGATTAGCTCGAAATCCTTTTTCGGGGAAATTGATTAAAACTCTGATTTATCCACAAACCAGAGGCACTTTCTTTGGAACCTGGCTTATAAGCTGATTGCTTCAATGCCTGATTCTGAGAGGTATTAGTAGATCATCAGTAGATGGTTATAAGTGATTCTCTATTATAGATGTGAATATTATAATGGAATTGAACTGATTGTATGGAGCTACGGATCAAATTGAATTAGAATATAATTGCAATGCTGAATTTATATCACTTTATTATGCCATTCAAATAAATATCACTAATTCTTTTTGCAAATAATATTTAATACGAAATTTTGGAAAATATAATATTCCAATGATAAGTATTTAATGAAATTTGATTTTTTTTATTTTATAAAAATATTTCTCTTTATTTTTATTGAAGCATATGAGAATAAAGCATGAGAGCAATAAGAAAGGCTAAAAAATTTGAACATTATATTGAATACTATTTTATAATATATTATTATACATCTTGTAGTTATTATGATGGTAGAATAACAAATCTTTATGACTAAATAAAATATAATCCATGAACTTTCATGAAACCTAGAATTTTTTATTGATCAATACTTTAACAAAATACATCAAATTAATGATTTCAATTAATTTGATTTATATTTGAATATGTAGAATATTTTCTAGAAGTAGATTTTAGTAGATTTAATGAAATGTTTTGAAAAGCCTAAATTAAGGAAAAGAATGTTTCATCAAAATGAACTTTAAAATAAAATATTCAATGACAACCTTCATTATTAATTATTAATTACATTTATTTGTTAATTACATAATCAATTTTGCTTGATTTTAAATACTTACGTATAGCATTTCGAATGCTTAAGGAATAATAAATGTTTACTTTGAATTATTAATATCGAAACTATTTTAAAATTATTCTGAGGCGTATTAATTTATTGCTTATTAATTGTTTATAATTTCATTTATAAGTATGAACGCAGTCATCAAGATATTTTAACGATCATGTACAATAATATTTAAATTTCTGATATCTTATTTATGTCTTCGATAGAAATTTTTCGTGTAATTTTCATAACATGTTTTATAATACGTATGGTTTTTCTTAAAACAACAAATATCTAGCTATTATGTGCATAATCAGTTTATAAAATTGTATAGTTTAGATAATATAAAATTAAATATACTAGTTTACTCCAGAATAGTTAGTGAGTAATGGAAAATTTAATTGTTGAGATAATATGCACATTCTATTTTTATGTTATTTTAAATACTTTAATGTACCATTTCTTAAATCATTATGAAAAGAGGAATATTTGTATAGAAATATTAATAAGCTAAAGATAGCCTTTGGTAAAAACTAAATTATAATTTTATACTGATCTGAATTCAATAACTCTCAAATCAAAATCAAATTATAAAATGCTAGCAAAAACTTCTAAAACTCCTAACTGGAATAAAATTTCTTTTAAAATCAAGGATTGTCAAAAAAATTCACATTAATCTTTAGAAAAACGAATCTTTATAATAAGCATAGTATTCTGATGTTTGAAGACAACAGAAACAAAATCGTATGTAAATATTTTGAAGAGAGAATAATGTTATTATTAAATAAACACTTAACCTGTTTACTAACTCTAATTTCAGAAATATTTAAAGACTTGAAAAGAGTGAAGTTATATAATTTAAATCATTATTTCTGCAACAGTTTACTAATATATTCCATATTTTTGATAGAAAAGTTAAAAAAATTAGAGTATTATAAGTAAAGATTCTTTGTTTGAAATTCCATTAAATAAATGATACTATATGAATATTTTATATTTTAATAATAAAATATTCACGTGCGCTTCAATGAAAAAACTTTTATCTTACGTTATAGTATTTAAACCATATTCAATAAAAGTATTTGTTGTCAATGAAAAGAAGGGCTTGCCCTTTTTAAGAACAAGTAAAAAATTGTATACATACATTTATCACTAATTACTTTAATAATGTAAGTTTTTTAATTAATATTTTGATAAATTTAGAAAATCGTATGTGCCTTAATATCGCATTTTCTATTTGTGGAACAAATTGCATAGTTTACTTCTGCTACAGTTTCTAAAATATTCTTCAAGAGCATAAAGACAATTCTGATAAAACCTTTATATTTTAAGAAATTATTTTGAATTATAATTCATTTTTAAAGCACTTTATCTTAAGCAATTTTATTTATATAAAACCACAATCAATCTTCATGAAGTGCTGCTTTGGTAACATAATTATATTCGGGAACTGATATTTTTATAAAAAAGTAACATAACAATAACAATTAAGATTATTACATAAAATATTTTATTATGCTTTATTTTTAACTCTTTACTTGAAAACTAAATCAAAACAAATTTAGTTCATTGTTTGTGTTAAATTAATATATAATTTGTATGGTAAATTTTTAAAGAACAGTTTTAATAAATACATCTATACCACTATTTTTTCATGTAAAATTATGTAACTTTTACAGAAAGAGACTTTTTAATTCCAGTTATTTTTTTAAAACTATGGTAAATTATTTCAGCCTTTGAAATTATAGCAATTTATAGTAATTGTAAATGTCCTGCATATATATAATGTATTTATTTCTGCCCATTATATTATTCCTCATACTATTTTTTTGAATGGTTGCCATTGCTCATGGGTAGTAAATGTATGAACTCCTAATTCTTCTGAAATTTAAATCCAATAGCTTTCTGCTCGTATAGTAATAAATGTTAAAACCTTTGATCATAAAGAAAATTAAGAAAAAGTTAAGAATTATAATTTGTCTCATTATTTTGAACGAACTGTCATAGCTTGGGTGTGAAAGATCTCATATCTTGAAAGTTGCAAGTTCGATTGGCCGGTTATAGTGAAGGTCTGCGATCTTAAAAGAAACAATGACATTAAATTTCAACAAAGATATTTCATTTCCTCTATGAAGGGATGAAAATTTGGAAAATGTAATAGCAGTCAAATGTCAAACAATGCTTTGATCGATGTTGAGAGTTGTGAGTTAGTGACTAGTTGACTGTATTGTGGGACAATTTACAGATCAGAATTGATAGACAATATTTCAAAGAATTGATAGACATTATTTTGATTATTTACATTTATTATAATATAGAATATTGTGTATATTAAAGAATTTTGTAATTGTGATACCATAAAATAATACATATATTGATTATTTACCTTGATTGTTATTATATTAAATATATTTTTAACTTTCATACCCAAGCAATGAATAAAAATTTTTACACAGAGTTAAAATGATTATTACACAAAAATAATTACACAAAAAATTTTTAATTCTTTTATAATGAAATATTTTAATATGAACTTATTATGAATTTTAAGCAATTAATAATATATATTCATTAAATAATTTTAAATATTCAAATATATTACTCATTAAAATATTTTTCAATCCATAGGGCATTTTTATACTGAAGAGTCATTTTGATTCATACATCTGATTTCTTAATTTAAAAAATTGATTTTCAATTTATCACCAATTAAAACAGAAATATATATCCCTCCCCACATCAATTGACATTAAAAAAGATAAAATTAACATTAAAATAGATTTTTTAAATAGAATAAAAAGTGAAGTCAATAATCAATGAAAATGAATGTAAAATAAAATTTAAAAATAGTGAGTAAATAACGTAATTTCCTTCAAAATAATTTGAAAACTTATTATGAATATAAAGAGCAAATATTTTGATTACAAGAAAATAATTAGAAATAAGGTACAAAAATGAATGTTATAATATTGCACAAGACAAAATATATTTTTCAAGTTAATTAATATCTTGCACACTCTATTTTAGCTTAATTTAGGGGCTATTTATCAAAACTGATAATTAGTCCCTAAAAAATAACTAAATAGATATATAATAAATATGTTTTTGCAAACATATACTTCATACTTTTTCACAAAGCGTTTATCTATCATTATATAAAAATTGGAGCGTTACATAATTTTAGTAAGCGATTTTACAGACAAAAACTATTTACGGTAGCTGAAATATTTCTCATGCTTTACATTTTATTTATACTACTAGAACTTGAAAATTGTTTCTGTATAAATGAGTTTTTATAGATAATATTTACTCCGAACTTCGAAATATTCTTATACGCTGAAAAACGTATTGAAGAATCTGTTGTCATTACATTATTTTTCTTATTTATCAAAAGGGATATTCTTGTTATAAATGTAAAAAAATAGTTAGTCCACTTAAATTTCGAGATAAACAGGAATGCGTCTAAATTCACCTGTCTTGGCAAAATAATTCTATTAATGATATATATTTGGAATAATATCATTAATAAAAATATTTCCAGGTGTGTTGAAGGCCTTAATATAGTAATGATAATGATTAAATAATATAATATAAATAAATTATAATACTATAAATTGATTATGATAGGACTTAAAATAGTAATAATTTAAGTAATCATGAGAAGTCATTTCACTTATGTTAGAAACCAATATATTCTGATGTAGTCAGATTATATTCGCAACATAACAAAACATCTACATATTTTTATGTTATACTATGTATTTCTTTCTATAATAATTTGTTAAATGCGTAAAATGGATTATTAAAACTCAAATGTTTAAGACATCGAAGAGTCAAACTATTATTAAATAAATATTTGATAATTAAATGAACATTTTTATACTTTTATCAGTAATCGCTTTTAACTCTTAAATAATTTTGTAGCCTGATAATATTTTCAAATTAAATTGATAAGGATATTTTTACTAAAATATATTTACATATCGCTTATGTATACATATCAAAATACCAGTATGTAAGAAACTTCAGCAAAAGTTGTTTTTTACCATAACTCCAAGAGAATTCATCTGAAAGACAAGCAATTCAGATGTGAAAATAAGCATTTTGTTTTCATACAATGACCAAAACAGTTGTAGAATGTTCTCAGGAGGATGTACTTGTAGTTTATCCTCAAAGCATTCCACACATGTTCAGAAGAAGTTAAAACAGAGCAGTAGACTGGTTTATATATTCGATTGATATCTTTTCTTTCCAATAGAGTTACTGAACAGTAGGAGCCCCGTATGGTCACGCAATACCATCAGTAAAATCAAAGTCTGTTTCAATAACACTTTTGAACAAAAACACATGGAAAGAATTGCCTTCTATTATTTGAAATTAGAAATTACCTTCTATTATTAGAGACTATACTATATTAGAGAATACCAGTTACAGAACTTCTGTCGAAAACTTGTAGTTCTTTTGTCACATAGAAGCTTTTTTTGGCCAAGCATAATGCTTTGCCAAAAAAATCCAGAACCACTATAACGGTAATTTTCCGTGATAGTATTAGAATGAAACTGGGTCACGACCTTCCTCCAAACCAATTGACGTTAGAATTGATTGTGAATCGACAGTATTTGAACTTTATGAGGATATAATTTTATTTATGAGATATTTAGTTTATCAAATTTTAAATTTTAATAATGTTACTGATGGTCAACTTTCACAGGGAAACAACAGTAAGGATGGTAAATGAATGCACCACTTCCGTGGATGTATCTGGATATAGTAAACTATGACAATTATCAGTGATTGTACACAATTGATTAGCAATGACACTTGCTGGATAATTTTGGGTCCTTATTGCCAACTGGATGATATATCGGTCATTCAGTGCTGTCGTTTATCAAGCGAGTCTACCTCCATCCTTTATAAAAACTCCTATCCTCCTCTTCTGATTTTCTGACAATTCTACTGATTGTAAATTTATCCACGTAGTTTCTCTCAGCCATGTATCCTGAAAGATTTCATACGCTGGTAGCAAATATCCTTACTTTCATTGTGGTTTACCAGCACCTGCCAAACACACCCGTGTTTCGTACCCGGACATCGCCTGAGATGTTTTGTTATGCATACATATATATACTTAATTAAGAAAGTGAAGCTCAACTTTTTAATTTAATACTTAATTCCATCAAAAGTAATTTCAATCCACGAACATCAGAGAAATATAAATCAAGAATAAGTATGAATTCTAATGTACTTCTCGAAATGTTTTTAAAAATTCTATTGAATGTGAAGTGAGAAGATACTCTAGTATTGCCACCATAAAAATGACAATTAATACTTAATACACATATCGATTTAAATTATAATTCTTTTTTTATGCATTTAATTTAGAAAAAGCTTACATTTTTCTCATGTATTGAAATGAATGTGTTGAAATATTTACCTATAATACTGTAAGTGATTTGACAGGAATGATTTATTCAGTTATAAGAATAACACCTTGCTGAACAATTACGTAAAATGATATTGAATTATGTGAAATAATAAACTTTGGGAAAAAAATTTGAAAATTTTGATAGTTAAAAAAGTTTTTTTAAGAAAGCAATGTATTTGAGTTTCTTGAAGTCAATGTAATAGATTTCTTTCAAAAAAAGTATTATTGCTTTTAATATACAATATTTTAAAACTATGAAAATATTGCAAGTTAACGTTTGCTAAACAAAATGTGTTTCTAATTCTTAAACATTAATTAATAATTCAGAGTTTAAAAAAAATGTTTTATTTATTTGTACTTCATTTTAAAGGGAAAAATATCTTTCATTATTATAAATAAATAACAAATAAACTTTTAATATGTATCTTTTTTAGTAAAATCTTTGCTTTAAAATCCTGTTGAATTATTTTGACATCATATATTGATTGAGATTTTAATGGATTTCTAATATTTTTTCCAGTTTATTCTTTCAGTCAAAATCTAGTTCACCTGTATTCTGAAATTGATTTATTTCAGCAAACATCATGTAAATTTAAAAGTTTTCAAACAATATAACTAGAGAAGATTTGTAATTGATTGAAATACTTAATCTTAGCTTTCACTGCTAACGAAATATGTTGAATTAATAATTCCTATGAGAGATAAAATGTTTTTGTAGATCCATTTTTCAATTATATAAAAAGAAATTGCTTTTTAAGATATCCTTATTGATTTATGGAATTCTAGTTTCCTTTCTAATTTGTCTACATACGACTAAATCAAACATTCTAAAAGCAATTCATTTTTCATCTAGTTTTATTTTGCATGAATATCCTTTCATGCAAAATAAATCCATTCATTTTCGATTGAATTTTTCAATAGCATTAGAATGAATGTACTTTGTTTCCATTTCATGAAGCCCCAGACATGATTTTGGTTACATTCTTCTTTATTAAGCAATGCTCCTTCCAAAACTATTTTTGAGATATTGCTTTGAGAGTATAACTGATATTTTATGTGGGAATTATACGTTTAAATCCATATGATTGAATAATAACTTTAATGATTATTTCAACATATTGGTTTATGATTATCCAATATGTAAAAATAATTTAATCATTGTCAATTATTTCAGAATCTCAGTTCAAACTTAAATTAATTTTTTTGAATTTTCACTCTCAATAGATTACTTTAAAAACATCTTTTTAATTTTGTACTATCATGTTTTATCTACTTCGATGCATCTCAAAGTGTATTTTTTCTAAAATACTTTATTTTCTTTTATTTTAGATAAAGTGAAAAAGTATTCAGTATTCAATGGTTATTATTTTTAATATTTTTGTGGATGTATAAATGTCTTATTTTATATTTAAATCAATCATTTTGAAATAATTAACATTGCATATAAACAAGACACAAGCAAACAAAAAATGAACTTTTAAATGCATAAGATTCTTTTTTGGAAGACATACAATTTAATTATTGCTATTGATAATTTTATTTCAATACCAGTTAAATATAAATTTGTTCCTGTTTCTGTTACATAAATTTTTAAATTTTGTTTCCTAAGTGAAGAGAATAATTTTTTTTGAACAATCAGTTTTTTTAATTTGTGAAAGTATTTTTATTATTTTCATATAATTTTACAAGGAAATCACTTAATGTATGTAAGTATAAAATGAAATTTTTCAAACTTTTTTTTTATTTAATTCCATGTAAATAAAAATATGAATTTAATGAGATGTTTTTACCGATTTTCATTTGTTCATTTGGTGACAAAAAACAATTAAGAGTGACACATATTGTTATTATTGACCAACATTATTTATCGAAACAAAAATCCTAAGGCTAATGATTGTTTTTGAAATTTCTACATTGATTAAATTTTCCAATTTGTATATTCAAAAGGAGATATGTGTACTGCAAATTATTTTTATAGAGTAATGGCAGTGATGTAGTAAAACTAAAATTTATTCAAGTATATTTTAAAAAAATATATTCATCGACTCAAAAATCTCTCATTAACTGGATGACTTTTAATATTACTGCAAGAAAATCAATTTAATGTTTCATAATACTGTATATTATTTCCCTCTTTAAAGTTTTGCTTGAACTATTTTATTCAGTTTATTTTTATTTTTGCAGAAATACTTCATAATGCACTGATAAAATTCTGTAAGCTATTCATTTTAGTCAATACTCAGTATCATTTTAATTACAAATTAATCTGATTATTTAATTACAGTTCTAAATAAGGATCAATAGGTAATGTTCTACTGATAACATCTTTGATTTATAAAATTACTTTTAATGTTTTCAACCAAATTATATTTTTTGTAATTCAATGTTGTTTCTGAATAGTGACCGAAGTTTATTCTGCTAAAACGTGAAACTCAGAATAGACATTGTGACAAAATGCAAACTTCAAATTAAAACTTTATTCTTTTTAATTTAATATGTATAATTTTCGTTTCTGATCAGACAATAGATTATATATTCTCACTGAAACTCAAAATTTATTAGCTTTGTCCAAATACACTTATACATAGTATAAATAAATGTAAACTAAAACATTGTTCAAAGTTATTTACACATCATATGATTGAATGCACTTTTTATTTTCTTGGATAACATTATTCTGATTTCTGATTAAAATATGTTCCTAATTATATAGTAATAGCGTTTAATAGAGAATTATGCAAATAATATGTCAGAGAATATTGGTGTTGAATTTTATAGTTATATTTTAAGCTTTTAATTAAATATTGGATGTAATAATTTATTTTAGAAACTATTATTTAGTAAAAGTATTAATTTTTTTTGTTATAGGTAATATATTTAAAAATTAAAAAATAAAATGAAATATATCACTTAGTTTGAACCACTTTCAGATATATACACAACGTATTCTTTATTTAAATATAAGATCCTATATATTCTTTAAATATTCAATAAAATCATTTAAAATTACATTTTGTTTACATTTTATTACAGAGATATTTGAAAATAGTTGCATTAGTTAGTGTCAGCTTCTAATATTTTCTTTCACTGAATGCATAATCAGGGTTTTATTTATTTTCATCTTTTTTTTTTTAATTTTTGTAACTGATATAAAGGTAAATAAATAAATATAAAATGTAACTAAGGACTCACATACTATGTAGAAAATTACAAAGCCATACAAAATAATTTTTCCAATTTTACTTTCTCTTATTCAAATTCAAAAAGGAAAATATCTTTCAACAGCTTCCCTGACCTTCTGTCCTATCCCCGATAGAGCAACCAAAAAGTGAAATGTCACTTTCGTATTCAAGTTTTCAGTGTTGCATTCCATTTTATTTCCATCATAAGATTGCTTTGTAAACGCAGTCAAATCTGCTGCGAGATTTTCAATTCCTTCACAGCTGACGTTTCCTGCATAATAACAATTCAGATTTCTGAGAAGAAATGCTATATTTACTATTAACGGAATAAAAATCCACATAAAAATAATAATAACGCATGTATATTGCAATAAATAACATGAATTTCCTTTTTGTGCATTATTACATTTTCTTTCATTCTAATCTACATATTTAAATTTGTCACTTAGTCTCTCACCTAAAAATATTGCTATGTGTATTTATATGTAAAATTCATAGATATCAACATTTAACAGATTTTGTTTTCTATACAGTTCAAAATTTATATTTAATATTTCCTTTTTGGAACGTTATAAAAAACAATTAACATTTATAAACTCTAATTTATTTAACTTTAATAATAAAATAAAGTTGCTTTTTTTATTTTAATGTAGCATGCTTTAAAATTTATTTATTTTTGTCTAACAAGCATAGCAAAAAATTTGAAAATTTTTTTTTACTTAATATTTTGTTTAATTTCCAAGAATCAGAAGGGAGAGCATTAAATACATTGAAATATTCCCTGTTCAATGAAATGACTTTTTGAACAATAACATTATGCACTGTATGTTTTTTACAAAAGTTACATAAAAACTTTAATATATTTTACTAAAAACTAAATTAATTAAATAAACTTGTAAATTTTCCCGATCAATAATTCAAGATTATATGGAAAATACATTTTTTTTGTCCTTTGAGGTGCTCTTGTAGAAGCAGAAAAAAATTTATAATTTTTAATGATATTACATAAAATTCACTTTTTTATTTTCTTAAAACTTTTTTATGAATATTAGATTTGAAAACATATTGGATTTAGTATGGGATTTATGCATTGTATTTATATATATTTTATTTGTTAAATGTTATTTTTATAAATAATTACATTTTTTGAGAGTTGAATACATAAAGTAATTACAAAAATCTAATTTATTATTTTCTTTTAGTATTTCCATAAAAAAAGGCATTGCCTAAAATATGAATATCTTCTTTAAAATAGGATATTGGAAATAGTACGGTAGTCATGTAAATCAATTAGAACTGAATGGAAACATTAATTTATTTAACAGATATTTAGAAAAAATGTTTTTACTACAAATGAATAATTAAAAATTGAAAACCATTATATATATATATATATATATATATATATATATATATATATATATATTTAAATAAATATCATTTAAGCTTTAGTAACTCTGTGTAGTATAATGAAAAGATCAAAGATTTTTAATTTAATTGTTTATTTTCCATGTAAGTATGGAAAATTATATTTGAACTTTCTAAAGGATAATAATATTTAAATATTTATTACTGGCATAATGAAATAAAATATTTACAGTTTCGCGTACAGATTAAAAACGTTTTATTGAATTAAAATTAATAATTGATAATTAATGTGTAATATAAATTTAAACATATTCACTACACTCATGGTGGCTAGAATAATAATTTTTGTAAATGTTTACTGCAGAAATAAATAATTGTTTTTGAAGAAGAAACTCGGTTAAATGTGTATAGAGTGTTTATAATCCATTGATAACATTTTCAAGAATTAGTTGATAAAATATTTTGTGTATTAGAAAATCCTGGAACTGCTTATAGGAACTAATTATAAATTGGTGAATGCTACAACTGCCAAAAGTAAAAAGAAACTATTGATTTGATTATGGCATAAAGCCTAAGTAATTATTAATGAATCTCTGATTTAATGGAAACGTTTGGTAATAAAATAAAAAGCTCATGTGCTGGTCTTATCATTTGATTTTTATTAAAATTTTGAGGAAGTACAAATAGTAGTACTTGTGACTGTATTCCTCACATCATTAAGAAAATCATTATTCATTTTGGAGGGAAATAAATAAATAAAAGATAAAACTGAAAATCTAATCGTCATTTCTGTTTTTAACTGGAAGTATAAACAATGAATTTTAAAAAAGAAAAACATGTTAAACTCATGAACTTATGAATTTTTGATTAGTGAGATTTCACATGGCTTTCTCAATAAATAACTTAAATATAAATTTAATTTCAAACAAAAAAAACATAAAAATTATTTAAATTATGTTTTGATAATTTTTTTTATTCAAATTTAATTGAAATTTAATATTATATTAGAAAGCATATCTTTAAATCACACACAAATTGAATTCAAGTATTTTTTATTGTATCATGCTTTACTTCAAGGGAATAAATTCCCAAAAGTCTTAAGCTGCAAATATTTAGAAAGCTGAATGTATTTTTTTGTAAAATAAAATTATAACAAAGAATGAATCAATTATCAATGAATGTAATTAATAATATTTGGATGAAAACTAAGGTAGAAGGATCAATATTACATTTTCAGTAACATATTATCAAAAACTCTGGATATCGATTATTTTTTAATGTTTATTTTGCAAATCATTTGCGGATGGTTAATGACATCTGAATAGGAAAAACAACAAATGAATTAGATACTGAGAAAAAATCTCTTTAAAGCAAATAAATGAAAATGTTTTCTGGGCAATTGACTTACTCAAATAACGCACCAAACGATCAATACATAAATATTTCTAGACATTAACGCTATAAAAAATTTTAAGCCGAAACTCTTATCAGGCTATACAGTGATTGAAAATAATCATTTATTACTGAATGATGTTCCACTATTTTTTTATTTTAAGAATTCTGTGAACCATAGATTTAAAATGTCGTTTAGAATTAATGTTAGTTTTTTTAAACTATGGCAAGTCCTCTAAATCGTAAAGATACTGTAGTTCATATTACTCGGCTGGGAAAGAATATTCTTTTTTTTAAATTTCTCCAGTTCTTTAGTTTCTGTATTTATTATTACTTTCTAAAGGCTATAATTTACCCATTTTTGAAATCCCTTTTTCCTGAAATTAAATACTAGTAAGAGTTGGCAAAACTTTTTGAAAAGTTTTGCTAACTCTTGCTATTTTTCTGTTTTACTAGAAATTTGCGTGCTAGTTTTTTTGCATTACTAGAGATTTAGTTTTTAGCTCAAACAAGCCTGAATAATTTCCTGAGATGTAATAGAACAACTAGAAAAATAAATTTTATCAAACGAGCAGGTGAGCCAACAAGATAAACTAAAAATCTGGCTAAAAGGAAAATATTCTATTTGCCTAACTTAAAAACCAATACTGATTTTAATACGTTGTACTATATGTGATACAATAAATTATCTTGAAATACACACACCACATATGTTTGAAAAAAAAGAAAAAAAATGAATAAGTTGTTAGGATATTTCTAATGAATTACTTATAAATACACATTGTATCTGTTCTTTAACAGAAAATCCATTTAAAGTTGTAGAAAATAATTTTATTTCTATTATTTAACATAAATAGTTGCCCAAATCTCACAGATTCATTACTCGTCTTTGCGTAGGTATTTTAACCACGTTTCCTCCAAGTTCATTTCTATCAGTTAAAGAGAAAAATAAATTAAAAGTATTGTAAATTTTAAATATTTGTTTACTACTATATGATAAATATATTCTTGAATATATTTTCTATATAGGCTTTATTTATAATGTAAGATGCAGATGACCAAAATCTGCTACATTAATATATCATATTAATGAGGAAAAATTCTTATTATTAGATTTAATATATGATAATTTCTAAACATATGTAAAGCTTTTTTAAATTCAGATTAAATTTAATAAAATTATGTATTGAAGCTTAAAAAGAAAGTAATTAATTTTCACTTTCATATCTCTGTAGAACAATTTATTTCCATGACAGATTGAAAAAATATTAAATTTATGAACAAAGTATAAACGATTTGAGAATTAAATGTATCTTATTTTATTTCATTGCTAAATATTATATTTAATTACTAAATATAATATTTATATGCATGATGATTAAAATTTATTAATCCTTAATTTCAATTATCCTTAAGTTTCTCTGATAACTTTGAAAAAAATAATAATTCCAATTTTTATTAAAAAAATCATTATAGATATCCACATTGGGGTTTTTTTTTTTTTTTTTTTTTTAATACGGAAAGAAAAATCTCAAAATTTCCTTGAAATTTTACAAACCTCAAATACTTTAACAATGAGAAAAACTATATGTAAACATTTTTCTTTAACTGATTAATTATATTCAATTTTCCTTTCATAATTACTTTAAAGAAGCAAGCAAATGCGAATCATTCATTTTTTTTGGTTAATTTACTTTCAAATTATATAATAATATTTCAATAAATTCCAAATGACTTTATAGATCATTAAAAGATTATCATTTCATAAATCAAACAGAATTACAGGCTTATGAAAACAAAAGCTAAAGAACACATGAAAAAAGATTATTCGACGTGGTAAATTATCGAGCATACTTGACTGATAAAGAAACTGCATTTCAAAGGAAGGTCTGAGAAATCAGCATACATTTTGTACGATAAAGATTTGTTTGATAAAGATTGCTTAAATAAGTGAGCAAAATGAAGCATATGTTCTTTTCATGTAATCTTTAATCTTAAAAATGAGCAATAACATATTTGTTTACTGATTACATGAGTTCTAAAAAGAAAAAAATACGAAAATTTTCGATGAATACGTACAAATATATATTATAAATTTTATCTATTTTATACTCATTTTTTTATATATATATTCTTAAGAGACATTTTGAAATATATATTTTTTTAAAATTAAAAATAATTGTATCACACACAAAATGTTACTTTTCAAGATGCAAAAATTAATTTCTGAGTTAAATAAAATGCCTCCTAAATAATAAATTAACAAATATGAGCTTTGTTTGTACCTGAGCTTTCTAGGGAATGGAATATTAAAAATATATAATCTAAATACCTTAATTGTAATATAAAATTAATGGTTAATAAAACAATTCTAATATGTTTGAATGAGCAATATCTTTTTTTAATAAACATATTTTAAGTGCTTTATGTATTCTTTAAATTCAAGACGGTTAAACTTTGAATATACTTTGAATATAAAATTTCAAATGTTTATTTTATCATATGTGTGACATTTTCACTTAAATTAATTTCCTTTACATTAAAAAAGCATTACTAAATAGAAATATAACAGTATGGAATTTTTGAGTAACTTCAATTGATTATTAAATGTCATAGGCTTTTATAATGAAATAATAAAATTAAGAAATGACAATCAACTTAATAATGTTTTATTTAATTAAAAACTATTGCACAAATAATGTTCAAAAAATTCAATCACTTAAAAAAATGAAAATGTGCACATTAATGAGAATTGTTTTTGAAGTATAATGCGTGAAAAATTTTGATACTGCATGTTCAGTACTAAGTTGATTGTATACAATAATAAGTACAGTTACACAAAAATAATTAAGTATAATAAAATAAAATAAAGATTAGTTAATATTTTATTTGAAGGCTTGCACCACCTATTTTCATATCCTTATTAGATTCTTATTTATCTTGTTTTGCATCGATAAAAGTACATTAATCCTATTTTCTCACCAATATTTTACATTATAAATGAGGGTAGAAGTAAATATTTTCTTTGAATATATCTCATGTACTAGGCATTCACATTTTTTTTAAATCATTGCTGAAGTATTAAAAAGGGCAAAGCAAATCAGCTATCTGAGTCAGGATAAATAAATGAAGGCTAAAAATGTATAACACCATAATTATGTTTAACACAGAATATTTTCAAATGTAATATAAATATTACGCTGTTATCCAAATTACAACCTGTTTCTCATATATTACTGACATTGGTACAAGAATGCAATAATGTTCATTTCATTTATCTCAAGTCAGATGAGTTCATTTATATACAATAATTTTATAAGGCTAGTTATTTAATTGGCTTATAAGAAAATATTAAATCGCAATTTTATAATTTTATTCAATCTTGTTTTAATTTGACACATCATTTCTCATGCATTCTTTAACAGTAAGAACATTTTTAAAAGCAAAAATGAATGTAGAAATTTAGATAATATATTGTTCTATGTTTTTAAATGATAACTAGTATTAATGATATTTTTTAAATAAAGCTATTTTGAAATTCATGCTTAACCCAAATGAGTCAAGTAATGTTGCCAAATTTAAAAGAGATAAACATTTTTGTTGGAATTACTTAAAAAGAAACACATTATTTTAATGATCAAGTGCATAACAGCTTGAAAGGATCCTTTCTTATATTGAAAAATATAAACTTATATTTCCCTTACATATTTGGCAGTATTTTATCAGACTTATTTAAATTATCCTTACTTTTCTCAGATCATTTCCGCTTATAATAAGGCATAAAAGCCTTATTTTAATAAAATAAAAATATTTATTTAATACAGAGAGGAAAATAAAGTTTTTGTAAAGGAAAATAAATTCAGAAAAATAAAGGAAAATAAATTCAGAATTTTTATAAATATTTTCTTCAAAAGTTTATTCTTCATATTTATACTTCAAATATTATATCTTCATAATTAATGAAATTGAAATCCATTTTTATTTTTTATGAATACAGACCTTTGTAAAAAAGAAATTTTGTTGAGAAATAGTAATTTCCAGTTCCATTATTGATCTTTATATTTAGAACATCAAATAGTTATATTGATCTTTGAATCAATCGAGTGAGATATTGCTCAGTTCCGGTGAAAAACTTTTAGAACTTTGCGGAGCTTAGCCTTATATATTTTAGGATTTCTATATTTACCAAAAATGACGTCTTATCTGAGCCATATGAGGTAGTTCTATATGAAGAAGTGGATTCTCTAATTTTTTGGTTAAATCCTATCCTATTAGTATACATACATACATATATATATATATATATATATATATATATATATATATAAAATGTGATTTCTGATTAGAATTATTTATAAGAGAAGACATCTTTTACAAAAATAATATTCATGTAATATGTAGTTATTTACAAAAATGAATGACTGCATATTATGAATAGTTATTGTAAAATTGTGGAATATCATTAAAAAAATGTTAATACTCTAATTTTTTGATTTGAAAAGAGACTGATTAGATTAAAAATTTTAAAAAATCGTGGACTTAAAAACAATGGAGGCCGAGCGAAATACTTTTTGATAAGATCCTATACTGTAAGTTGTCATAAAGTTCTTAACTGATCTATAATATATGACATTTACATGTTTTGTAATTTCAAAGATATGTATTTGAAATTAAAGTTACACCTAAATCTTTTGCAAATATTAAGAAATGGAAAGTTAAAAATGACTTAGATTAAATAACGAATTCTGTTTCATTATTTTCACATACCAATATAATTTATTTTAAGTTTAATATATATTTATCTTAAATTTAAAAAGAAAATATTATTTTTTCAGTTTTTTTATCATTAATATATAATTGAATAAGTATGAAAATATCCTATATAAAAATGATATTATATATTAATCCATATACTTATTGACAGAAGGCAGATGTAGTTTTTATAGTACTATATTTCTAGTTCTAATGTCTGTCAAAATATTTATTTTCCTTGTAATATCCAACCATGCCATTTAAAAACACTGTAAAATATGACAAACTCTTCATCTAATTAAGAGCCTTTTCTTCACATTCATTTTAAAAATAAAGAGAAATTAATCTCTATAAAAATTCATCATCCATCTACCATCTCAGTTTAGCAGTTATGGAACAGACACTTTGTTATGGAACATAAATTGAATCACTTATTTCAAGAGTTCTCTTTTGGCAAGTCTCCGCCATAGGTTTAATCTGAAGGATTATATATAGAACCTTTGGATTCAATGATTAATTTTATGAATAGATGAGAAAAAAGAATTTTTTTTCATAAAACAATTCATTCTTGGTTTCAACAAATTCAGTTTTGAATCAAACTTACCGTTTCTTAAATTTGAGTAAAAATATTATCTAAAAAGTAAGATGATGTATAAAATTTGTATAAGCAAAAGTATTTTTAGAAATCGATACAAATATTCCCATTTAAATGGAAAGAATAATTCAAATTTCAAAATGGCATAACTCTTAGATAAATTATTTTTAAGAAAAAAATATAAATATAACTGTGAATGCAAGGATTACGATTGAGTCAAATAATTTTTGATCATCTTTTAGTTTTATCAAAATATTAATTTTTAACAATTTGACAATATAAAAACTAAGATGTCTTATGACAACTCATTTAAATGTAGTTTTAAATTTTACATAAAAATATGTCTAAAGTTTTGATTTTATGCTTTTAACATGAGGTCTGTTTAGGAAATAAAAACAAAATATTGACCAAACTGATATGAATTTCAGGAATAATCACAACTGGTATACGATTGGTAGTGCTTTTGAGATTAGCTTAGCTGTTCATAAAGTAGGCTGATATGTGTTTAGTGATTCGAATAAGCTTTTAAACATACGTGCTGGTCTAATTAGCGTTCTGGCAAAACATAATCGTTGATCAACGAGCAGATCAAATTAGAAACAGTAACTTCTACAGCAATAAAAAAATGGCTACCGGAAAAGTCCATTGAAGATTGAACTCAGAATATATTGACGGCTAGTTTGAATTAAATTTTGATGTCTAATTTAAAGTTTGATAAAAAAATAAATTTGCTGTCTATAAGTATAATATACAGCTTTTATCTTGCATTTTAAAATTATTTGAATTAGCTTAAATTCAGCTTAAAGCTTACATAGAGCAAAATATGTACGTTCTTTTAATCACCTTCAATTTTTTGTTCGAACTCTTAAAACAAATAAAAAATAATAGACAAGCTATTGTTGCATTAAAGTGTTAATATATGTTTTGATATTTAACTACATTAACAAAATTTTGGTGTAATTTCAAGACTAAATTCCAGACTTTAAAGTAAAAAGATTTATTATTATGTAGAATTTATTTCAGTTAATGCTTCATTTTATGTTCATTCAGAACAAAATACAATCCATCTTTGCCATATGAAAAATAATCCTTTTCCTTATAGTTTTTAAAATCAAACACTTAGTACTGATAAAGCTGGATATTTCTGGATATAAATAAACTCCATAAGAATATACTTCTGATTTCGAAATCGAATACCAAAAATCAATTGTAAGAAAATCTCAGATATTATTATAATTTTTTTTAATTAAATGTATTATTATTAGTTAGTAAATTAATGTTTAAATATATGAGAAACTAATTATAGATTAACCATTATTTTTGAGCTGACATTACTGGTAAAATTTATAATGATACACATACATACATATATGTATATATATGTATATATTAGGCAATAATTTTGTTTTAATGATTTTTACAACACAAACTAAATATTTAATATAAAATTTCTTTCTTCAAACATTTATGTAATAAACTGAAAAGCAAAACAAGCTTAAAATAGAGACATATAATATTTACACAGTACTTACTGTTATAAAGAACAGAGAAATTTTCATTCACTAGAAGTCAACGGCTATTAACATTCTTAGAAGTAATGAACTGTCCTTGTGTTGGCATTCAAGGAAATTTATTGCTTAGTGATCAATTGAAATAAAAGCGAAACTCTTATGCAGAGAAGAATAAAAATGCTGAATAATATATTCCGGAAGTCACTAGAATAAAGCTGCCAATTATAAAGCAGTTTCTTGACATTTTATTGCAAAATGATAGGTAATTACACTGTACCGAAAGGCTAAGTAGATATGTAAGTAAATACTTTAGTTAGCATTGTAATACACATCAAAATCCTATCCGTAAATGAA
>JAPDSC010018558.1:47541-71743 GCA_026290005.1 Latrodectus geometricus
TTTTTTTTATATTATAGTTCGTATATATTAATGCACCATAAAATCCATCATGTAAATGCTATCTATCATTTCAGGAAATTAAAAAAAAAACTTTACAATAAAAACTTCTTGGAAGATAAATGTAAATATTATTCATATCATTCAACATTTTGACATCTATTTCAATAGTATTTACTAAGAACTGCTAGGACATACTGTAAAACAAATCGTGTTAAATACTAATACATAAGGCTGTCATACCTTAATAATAACACGTGAGAATTTTCATTCTTTTATGAGCGGATGATTTATTCTTACATGCATTACGTTCTTTATTGAAATTTAATTTTAGCTTTTCAACAAATTTTTATTCATTGTGTTCTTGCTATATTCAACTGATACGTGCTTGACAGAAGTTTTCTAATTTATATAATGTAGTAAATAAATAAATACTTAAGTTTAGTGTCTTACTTCTTTTGACATTTATATTTTATTTTGCAGAGCAAGTGAATTTCTCTATTGATTGATGTTGTTTATGTCAAACCATACATCTTATTATTCACTTTTGTTTCCCCTTAGGTAAGTTTATTTAATTTTGTTTTGATGAAAATATATTTATTTTAAAGAAAAGTGTAAATATATTAAAATAAGTAATCATAACCTTGTTTTTTATTCTTACAAATTTGGAGAGGATGCATTTTTTGCACGGTTATAAATTTCAAAGTATAAAAATATGTATAAAAAACTCTGATTGTGAAGTAAATTAATGAAATTTATTATACAATGAGTACAAATGACAATGTTTTTCTTAAAAAAATAAATAACTATATAATTTATACTTTCATACTTCTACTAAAATTCTTTTTATTTAATTTAGAAACCGTTTTTAAGTATTTTGAAAAATCTATGTATAAAGATATTTTTAAGAAAGCGTTTCATATTTAATAATTCAATTAAAAATTTTGTTCTAAAAGTTGTGTGCTTTAAGTCCTGATATTTTTTTTTATTTCCTCAATTAAACTTACTACAAAAATAAGCTTTTTATTATGTACAATGTTTAATCTATAAAAAGACAATATTCCATATGTATTTACCTTGTAATGTAATATTATACTCCGCGAAGGGCTTTTCCTATGTGATTAAGAGACAAATGCATAATTTCCAGATAGATTTTTTTATTGTTATTTTTTGTTGTTTTCTCATTTTGTATGCTTCAAATAGAATGTGGTTTACTTTAACTTTGATATGAATTGCTTACAAAATAAATATAATGTCACTAACAAATGAAATAAGGTTTCTGCATTATTCTTCTTTAAAAAATATGTTACATAGCTTTTAATAATAACAGAGTAAGGTGTTTAACAGATTTATCAAAAATGTGCAGTTAATATATGGGATAACAAGGACTTTCATTAGGTAAGAAAACCACCAACCACTCCAAATATAATAATATTGAATTAACAACTTCAACTGAATGGAAAATGCACTCAAATGTATATTTCTTTATTTATAACAGACATTTTACTATATTATTTTCAACAGCGAATACTAAAATTAAAAAAAAAAATTAATTTGGAGATAATTTTATTTAACATCAATTCTTCGATGTGCTATATTTTGAGTATATATTGGAATAGTATGAGTGAAGAGTTTATATTTTTGAAACATGTAATACCTGTTTAGTTTAAAAATTAGTCTTCAGTAGGGTTATCAATAAGTCTTAATGACTGACTATTTTTTTCAAACATTTTAATATATATGTATATATTTTACTCCATTTAGTATTTTGTTTTACAAATATTGTGATTTTGTCTATGTTTTAAAAATTTTGAAATGAATAATTTATAAAAAAAAAATATTAATTCAAACTATTTAATTAAGCAATAAGCTACAGTTGCAAAATAAAAATAAAAATATTGTGTAAAATTCACTTAAAATTGGATGAAACTAAATTACTTATCGCCAATTATAAAAATATTAACGAAATATGATTAATGTTGTCATATTTTTGTACAACACCATTTGGATTATAATATTAGATCACTACATTCAGTTATGTCGTTAAGACTAGATATTGCAATTTCTTTAAAAAATCTGTATTGTTGTTTTTAACTTAAAACTCCATTTGTTTAATAATTTCATCATGTCATAGATAGAACTTTGTACCTAATTATTTTTCATGCATGTAATATTTTTATATTCTCTGTTAAAAATCTATGCAGAAATTTCTAAATTAAATGTACAATTTGAGGATATAAAATAAGATAAATTTGCAATAAATATAAACAATCAAATAGTTTATATCATGTAAATTTTGACAATTGTAAAGTTAATTAAAAGTAATATTTAGATTAGAGAATACTACACGCATACAAATATTTAAATACATATCGGTATATTCCATTATTTTTGAGTGGGTTATCAATTGTCACTGCTTAAAACACTAATAAAAGAAATTACATATAACTTAAACATAAATTTTCAAACAATAAATAAAAAATGTTTTTGTAGTTTGAAATATGTAAATGTAATTTTGAATTCCTCTAAATAAATTTTTATTAGAATTTATTAGAATATGTTAATTTGTATATTTTTATACAGAATAATACTAATGTAAGACAATTATTCATTATTTTAGTGAAATAAATTGAAAAATAAATGTTATACATACAGTTTTAAAATTTAATCAACTTTAAGTATAGTCAAGAAAGAAAATTCGAAACTTGCCAAAAACAGCTTATGATTCTTAACACAGTTTCATAGTTTTTCATTTCATCGGATCATTTATATATAAATAAAATATTCTAATTGAAAAAGCAAAAAGTTATACATTACATATTTAATTCAATTTAAAACTAAAATAGCAAATTATATCTATTAGCAAGTCAAAGAAAGTAAAATTTAAATGTTGATATTCAATCATGAAATTATTTTGCAATCATGTTTGCTACGATTATTTAGTTTTAAAAATACTGAATATATGCTTTCGTTAGCGAGGAACTCACTTATTTAAATAATCCAGAATTAACATTAAATTCAGATGATGAATTATTTATATGACACTTAGTATGTTTAATAGCATACTAAGTGTCACATAAATTATTCATAACCTTCCATGCAAATTGAAACAATTATTTCTGAACATATTAAAATATACCAACAAATGCAATCTAAAAATTATAGAAAATATAAAAAATACTGCTTTTCTACATAAAATATTAAACTGAATGATAAAATGATGTACTTTTTTTCCAGCCTTTCAAAATTATTTTATTTAAAATTAACTAATACTAAATTATTTTAAGTATTAGTTAATTTTATTATAGTATTGGTTAATTTTAAATAGTTATAATTAATATTAGTATTTAAATAATTTAAAGCAACCATTTTTATATACATCTTGGTGAATGCAATATAAAATCGATAAGCACTTTAAGGAAAATTTAAAATAAGATATAGAGTAATTAAAATTGATTTAAGAAGTTCGCAGTGATTAAAAGTACAATACTGACATAAATAACATAATAATTATTACTTTACTACGTGTTAAATTTTATGAAGTAATTCTTTAATCTTACATCAGTTTGGCAAAATTATTATTTTCATTAATATTTTCTAACAGTTCAAATTTGTTTATTTTTTTTTTACAAAAAATGTTTATTTAAAATCATGTTAAAGCTATAAAACTCATATACTTTATTCAAAAAATTCTTATAATTTGTTATATACTACACAAACTTTTATTACAAAGCTTTACAAATATACATCATAAGGGAAATTTGAGAAGCATGCAAAAATGTAAATATATGTATTTTGTGTAAATACATAAGGACTTCTGTACTTATCTTTTGACTTTTCTATATTTAGTAAACTTCCTAAATAAAAGGTAAAGTTTCAATTGCTCTTCTTCCAGGTTTCATAGTGAGAAGTAAGTCAAATTTTTACTAACCCAAATAACTTATCTCAAGGCCAACTTTATCTATAAACTCATGTCAATATCTTTCCACTTGTCACAATTCATATTAGTTTGTGTGATAATATTTATTTAATTTTAAAAGATATAGGAAAAAAATAAATGATAACACCAAATATGGAAAATCTTTCATTCAATGCTCGAGTATATAGTTAAAACTGCATGAAATAAATAATAATGATATGTTCTTGAGATAAGTAATATATGCAAATATATGCATAGTAAAAATAAATCTAAAATATATCTTTTAATCACATCAAACTTTCAAAATTGGTTCTTTATCCTTTTTTGACATACTGATAAAGTAATTATAATACTGAAACTTGTTTAGATAGTATTCAACTTACATAAATGTAATTTTGTTGTTTAAATAACATTAAAGCAACAAAACATTTAATTCTTGAGTCCAGTGTATATTTAAAATATGAATTATATAATAATGATATGCTCTTGATAAACCCCAAGTGTAAATATTTGACGTATGAAATTATAGCAACAAAATATTTAATTCATGAGTCCAGTGTATATTTAAAATATGAATTACATAATAATGATATGCTTTTGAGATAAATCCCCATGTAAATATTTGACGTATGAAATTTTGTGGTTAAATATAATTATATCTCCCAAATCCATTAATTTTAAAAAAAGATTTTGGCAAGAATTTGATGTTATGTAAACAAATAAATTACAATACTAACGCTTGTTTATAAATTTATTATAAATTTAAATGTTTATAAATGTATTTTTTATTATTTCTGGGAATAATTACAAATTAAAATTGCATAAAATATAATATAGTGTGAACAAGAAATTTCTGGCCAGTGAATGAAATGAGAATAAGTACGCAGTTTGTTATATGACGTGGTTGAGATCTCGGTAGTAGTATATTAGTGTTATTAGTCGGAGTGTAGGTATATTAGTCCTTATAAAAACCAGTTCACCACGCACATTCATCGGATGTTACTCACATAGTTAGAAAAATTGACGCATCTAAGGAGCATATTCGGTGTTGTTTGCTTTACCACTTCAAAGACAGCTTATCAGCAGCTCCATCAAGTCGTCGAATATGTCGAGAGTTTTAGGAAAGTGTTGTAAATGAACGTGAGACAAGCTATTGGTTTAACAAATTCAGTGCTGGAAATTTGTCCCTATGCATCAACACAAGATTTTGCTTTGTGTCTGATGAACTAGTCGTCAAGTGGTTCCTTTTGAGCTGCTACCAATGTGCCAAGCGGTCGCTGTGGATCTATACTCGTGCAAATGTAATGCGTACAAAAGACATTGCCATAAAAGGAACCAGTAATGGTTAATAACAAGGGTACACTGTTCTTGGACGGTGACGTGAGGTTCCATGTAGCATGAGTGGCCAGGAATAAAATTCAACGATTTGGTTGGGAGATTTCTACTATCCTTTTTACTCAACTGAGCTTATTCCATTCGATAACTGATTCTTCTATTCTCCGGACAATCAACTTCAGGAAGAATCGTTCTCCAATGAAGAAGACTTGTACCTAGTATTATATAGTATAAAACAGTAAATATAATAATATAATATACGACATAAAATACAGGATGTGAAATTTCATTTTAAATCAACTATTCTTGGCAAAATATAATACTAACAATAAAATACAATGTCTCCTGTTATGTGTTTATACTCTTTAATAATTGGTAAAATGACACCCAATATACTAAAGTTCACTCAATTTCCAAGTATGAATTTTAGTGCCTTTTGTCATATTGAGAGTTTATTTTTAAAATGACATCATTTATTTTGTATAAATTTACCGGATTTTTCAAATACTATTTAATGACTTTAAAAAAATTTCAGTTTGGCAGAACTAAATAGAATATTTTTATTAATTATATATCTTAATATTTCTTAATATGATGGAAAATGATTGGCATTTGCAATTTTAAGTTGAGTAAAATATGAAGAATACAGAAAAAAAAATAATATTCAAAACAAAAGCTTACATTTTATTTCAAGTACTTCAAAAAAAATTATTTAACATTTGTGATTTTAACCAAATGTAAAGAAATGATGTCATAGGTGTTCTACGTGTTATATATTTTCATGCTTATTTTGTTCTTAATTGTATGACCAATTTGTACAAGCGAAAGTTGATTGGAAATACCTTCTGAATTTTTGCAAACCATAATTATCACCACACAAATGAAATGTAAATAGAGTGTACAAACTATAGAACTAAAGGCTAAATATTACCTATGCTAAATACATAGGCTAAATAAACTACAGGCTTGTACCAGAGAAGTTTATTTCCTGTTTGCAATGAACAAAGAAATAAATGATATTGATGCCGTTTTCATCAACAAAGAAAAAAATTATAAATATTTATATCGAATTATATTAATAAAAACAATCAATTCTTCTTTTCTATAAAATAGTATAATTTTAGAATTTTTCATATTTAAAAATTAAATGGAAAATTTAAATAAATAAATTAGCCACATAGAAAACATACGTGAAAGAGGAAGGGACATTTGGAATAATCTTTTCTTGCAAATAAAATACTGGTTTAATATGCAGGAAAATTTAGGAAAATAACTAATATGCATAATGCATCATTAATATAGTGTCTTTATAATACTTGCTTCTTAAAATAATATTTCAATATGAATTGTGAACTAATATAAGATATTTATTATTAAAATTCATATTTGCATAACTAATGTAAATTTAAGGTTCTCTAAATTTCAGCTTCAAAGTTGGTTTATTTATATGTGTATGCGTATATATCCATTTTGTGTAGAATTTTTAATACTAAAATGCATTTTTTAACCTTTTCTTTACTTTCGTAGTTTCAAATCTTTTTACCAGCTAATGAAAATATAATTCTGTAAGAATAGTGTGAATATAATAAGGAACTTGTTTTAGTTTTAGTCATTTCCTTTATAATGATTTAAATTATAAGAAAATATTTTTTTATTATTTATTGTTCTTCGTAATTATTTCTTAATTAATTTATTTTTTATCTAAAATTGTTAAAAGATAAATGGATATTAAAAAGTTAAAACTGAAAAAATAATTCTGCTTAGCTGTAGAAGTCAATGTTTCAAATTAATGGTATATATCGAGAAATATTTAAAACGTAGAGTTATTGGTGTCTATTATTTGAAATATTGCTTGACTTTTAGTATGATGATAAATACTTCAAAGTTAATAAAATTAATGTAATACAAATAATTTTTGTTTCATTGTGATCAAATGGCATTTTTGTTTTAATAAGAGATTATGTTGGTATTTAAACAAAGTTCTATTTAATATCTGAAACACACACAAGATATATTTAGATTGAATTTATTAAGATAAGTTAGGATAAAACATTCACCACAGAATATTACATTAATCCATTTGGAAAAATTGTATTGATTTTCTATGTCATAAATAGTTTTTATTAAAATTCATTTTAGTTCAAATTTATTTCATTTTGTCATATTACAAGTCTTAGGTATATTTTGCCAATTTCAAGACGTATTTCACCTTATTTTCGTCTGAAAATGCTCCTTAATTTTTCATAATTTAATTAATAGTTAAATAACATTTATTTCCCAATTCTAAATATTATTCCGTTCTATGCATAAATACAAAAACTTTTGTGTTGATAATTTTTATTATTCCATATTTATAAAGGGATAAAGAAAAATATATTATTTTCAATAGCAGAAGGAATATTTTGAAATCATTGTAATTTAGTCATTTATAACATCAAAATTATCAAACGTTGCAAATTACTATGTAAGAAAGAAATCTTAATTTCGTTTTTAAGAATCTCTAAATACAGTTTCAAAAAAAAAAAAAAAATTTAGTTCTTTTTTCTTGCTGAATTTTTTATGACAGTAATCTTATTTTATAGTCTTTCAAAAATAAGAAAACAAAAACATCATTACATCTATTTTTGCCAAATCAGCGGTTCAAGAAAATAATATTTTTCAATCTTAGCAGAAGTTTTATGCTGTGTCTCAAAACTCAAGTGCTATTTTGCCCATAGGCAATTTTGATATAACATGAGTTCACTTTATTTCGTTTCGACTCCTTCAAATATTTACTACTGCTGGGGAAAGACGTTAAATGAAACGAGTTTCCGAGTATTTTATTTGTTTTATGATACAAATCTCTCGTTGGAATTGCAATTGAAACAAAAAAAAGTGCTTTACAATGATACAGATTATTTTTAATGTTAAATGGGATGAATCTGAAGCAAAAGATTTCCAAATTATCTTGAAATACGTTTGTGTTTGTTAAAAATAAAAAGGATAAATAGAGAAATTTTCCAATGGATAAGTATTTTAAATGGAATTAAGTGTGGTTATAAATTTAAGTATTGAATTAGTTTCTTAAAATGAAATGAAAGTTCTTCCATTTTATTTCTTATTTTTTACTCCTATGTATCTAGATTTATTATTTTTATTTTATTAAGATATTAATCTAGTATGAATTTATGAAAAAGCAGGCGTAGAAATTTAGATAATAATTGTTATCAAAATAGTAAAATAATTTACCTTTACATGTTCAAATTGTGTAAAAAGAAAAAATATTAAAAAAATACGTGAAGAACTTTATTTAATTAAGTGTGAAAACATTATATTCAGCGTATAACAAATTAATCCTATAAATGCATTCATTTTTTATAAATACATGATTACTAGTTAGTATTTTCTTCAAAATTATTTCACAAAAGTAAGATCATAAAAAATGTATAAATGGAAGATGTTTGGCAATGTACGAAAGAAATAGGCAGTGGCAAAAATTTTATATGAATATTGTCGTTGCCTATTTTTTATATGTTGTAAAATGCCTGTTTCTATTATATGACTCCTAATATGGCATTAGCAGAACATCTGAATAGTATGAAAATATTGTCATCCAAAGTGTGTCTAATTCGTAATTCAGGAATTTTGAATTCTGACCGCCTCTTAATGTGGAAATGTTTAAATATAGTCGCAGAATAATGGGGACCTCACGAAGTTTCATTGCAAAGAAAGAACTTTCATGATCTACTAGCAATTATAGACTCTTAATTTGGCTTTTAACTTTAAAACTTTTTTCTTAAATATTTCAATTGTTCTTTGTTTTTTAAATTATTTTTTTTCACTTTTGTTTCATTGAATTTTCAGTTGCGATACGTCTCTTATATATATGTTTTATTTATATAATTTGATTTCTAAATAAAGTATTATGAAGCACTCAAGATACATTAATATATTTTTAAAATAATAGAAAATTACAGAAAATGAGAAATGAATTATTTTTAATGGTTTATAAATAATGCATAAAAATATTGATAAAAACATTTTAGAGGTGCTATATGCTTAAGTTTTACCTGAAATTTTATTCTTTCTATTAAATGCATCACTGAAGTTAGCCTTAAAATAAATTTAAAAAAAAATCTTTTTGTATACTAAACAAAAATTATCAGTTCAAGTAGAAATAATTTTTCAATAATTAAATTAATATATCTTTCATTAGTTACTTGTTTATTCAAATTGAACTATGCATATGAAGCATTTTGGAGTGTTAAAAAATTAGACTAAGAAATGTTACCTGAATAAACTAGACACTTAAGAAAAAATTTAGTTTTTATTTAATTGACAATGAAGAATTTTGTTTAAATAAAAAGATCAATCACTAGTGAAATTATAAATCTTGAAAAGTAACTAATGAAATTTCGAAATAGTAAATATAATTAATTTATTCTCCTATATAAAATAAGTTTTTTATGTTAAAGAACTTTACGTTTGAACAGCATAATAATTATATTCACGATAAGCTTTTTAAGATACTTAAAATTTTGAACAAAAGATTTCTTCCATTAAGACACCAGAGTAACTTTCATATATGTTAAACTTTTGAAATAAAAATCACAGAAAAAATTAATCTATGTCTAAAATGTTTGGCAGAATATGAAAATTGTAAGATAGAATTATATTGAAATTTAATTTTTTTCATGTGATAGACTAAAATTTATAAATATTGCAAGTGAAATAAAGTTATTTAAATAATCATTGCTAAGAACTTTGATTTTATGACACTAATTAAAACGTAAGTTTTTGAAGTGGAAAGAAAAAGCAAATTTGAAGTGTTTTCCTTACATCATCGAAATAAATATATATAATTTAAGTCAATCTATTAGTATATTTACTGTAAATTATAGGAGTTAAAAGCTTCAGAATTTAAATTTTTGAAAATTAATTCAAAATTATGGGTTTGAGCACTTGATTTAAAATTATTTATTTTTTAGTAATTGTTAATAATAATTCCTTTCTATTTAAAGTTAATACTTTTGAAATACTAATTGAAGACCCATAGTTTTCTAAAACATAATAATTGCTTCAAAAATTAACATATATGAATAAAATCCATTAGCTATCATGAACGACATTTAAATACAATATAAATATAACGAAATTGATGGTAGACACAGACAGAAGTAGTTATTCAGCAGAAAATTCTTTCTAAATGAGCTATAGAGCTCTTTTTCTTATAGTTCCATAAATGCGACAAAAGAAATTTCAGCGTATTGTCCAGAGATTGAACATTTTCTTTTCTCCTCGTTGGAAAGGCAAATAGTGAGCCATTTAATGAGCCTTTTTGTACCATACTCATTTCGACAAGTACATTAGCACTTTGAGAAAAAATGTCAATGGAGATTTTTACGGTTTTCTGAATCTGACAGGTCTGACGAGACCTAATTACTGAAGACAAAAAGATTAAAAAAAATTTTCCAGTTTTTTACTCAGCATTCCAGAACGTTTTCTTCCTTAAAAGATTACATAAAGAAAAAACTCTATTTTAATCCTAGCAAGCACAGTTTTATTCATTAAATCTCAGAACAAACATAAAATTTAACATTCGATACAAAGTAATTTTTAAACGTCTAAAAATATTATTCGTGAAATACTTTTTGAAAATTATACATTTTTAAGCCTTTATAGATTAAGAATAGATTGATTTAATTGTTTAAAAAAATTGTTAACAACTGAACATTTTAATTATTTATGCCAATCTATAATTTTAAAGAAAACGTTTTTATCAACGTTTTTACATTTATATGTCAGATAATGAAATAATTTCCTCATTACTAATGAAGTTTCATTACATATATGATTTGATAGATTTTGTAATTGAATAGGCTCTTGTTGATATTATATGAGTATAGATAATTAATTTTCGTCATATTGTAATGCCATACATTATACAAACATTACGAGTAAAACACACGATATAATTTAAAAATATTTTTCAGTAATTGATAACACCTTATCAATACCATATTAAACGAAATTTTTTGCAGTAGACATATAACTGTCATTTATTCTCAATTTCTCCTTCCTTTACGGTGGTATTCACCAACTAGAGTTAAACTAGGTTTCAGGGTAAAGGGCGAATTAAGTCAAGAAACGTTATTTGCCACTACAAAAACAGCGATTAACTTGCCTATATGGATCCCTAGAATAATCTTACGATTTTAGAGTGTTAGCACCGAGCCAGAAAACAATGATGGAATTTAGAGATATGTTTGTTGACATTTATGTGCAAGATTGCTAGCCAATCAGAAGCCGTCATACATGTCGTGTTCGGTTAACTCCAAAGTTGTTTTCCACCGAAATTTCCCCGTTCGTAAATAAGAATCGGCGAGTCATACTAGAGTTGAGTTATATCCGATTTAGGCTACACTCAAGTTAACCAGTGTTTGGTGAATACGGCCGTTAATGCTATTAATTTAAGGGAACTTCAGGATTAAAATTGGATGAAAATAATTTGCAAATATATCTTCAAAAGATTTAATTTTCTTTCCTTCTTCTCTCTTCTTTTTGTAAATTGAAATTTTGCAAAAAAAAAAAAAAAAAAAAAAAAAAAATTATAATAATTGGTTTGAAAATTTATTCGAACTTCCAGCACTTAATAGTTTACAATAATATTTAATTAATGAGGTACAGAGTGACGTATACATAAATTGTAATTATATAGAAATAACCGTAAACTAGCCTTTAAAATATTATTAAATTGTTGGAATAAAACTGATTAGCCTCATTTATTTTCCATTTTTTAAGTTTATTTAACAAATTACAGAAATTTTGAAATAAATAACTAACAAAAATATTCTTTCTATAGTGTTAACAAATATTCCGTCTATAATGTGAATTATAATGCGTGAGTTACCTTTTAAAGTATTGTTAAATTGTTGAAATAAAATTTATTAGACTCATATATTTTCTAATTTTTAAATCTATTTAACAAGTTACAGATATTTTGAAATGAAAAACTGATAATAATATTAATTTTAATAATATTAAGTAAATTAATTATACACATAGCAAAGTGAATTACTTAAAAGGCATAATGGTTTATTTGAAAGTTAAAATAGTTAACTTATACTACCCAAATATTATTAAATTATTGTAATTCAATTCTTGAAAGAACACAAATATTTTTTTTTAATAATAAACTTATAAATTTATCAAAAATGATTTTATCTACTGTAAAAAATTGATGTTTTTTTAATTTCAGACATTTATAAAGAATTCCTTTTTTCAGTATCGAGATGTTTAAGAAAAAAAAAACTTCCAAGTCATTGATAAGAAACAAATGCAAAATTCTTGCTTAAGCTTGTTAATTTAAACTTTTTTGGTGGTAATTTACTGACATTAATATTGCTAAAGACCACTGAAGTAGCTATAAAACGTAAACAATGAAATGCACTTGCTTAAGTTCTCCGAACGTTTAATATTAATTAAAGTACAATAAAATTGTTGAAGCAATTCAATTGGAAAGATAATTACTGTTGAAAGGTTTGTCTTTTCACTAAGTATCTAAAAAACAAAAAAAAATGTCTTTCTATAGTCATGATGAGAACATTTTTTACGCTTAGATAAAATGCAAATAGCTCTATAGAAAATGAATTTTTTATACATTTTTTGCTAACATGCCCAATAAACTGAAAAAAAAAATGTCAACGGCTTTTTTCAAGGAACTTCCCACACGACAAAATTTTTATGTAAACATAATTACAGGAGACTTTAAAATACAAAAAAATGTACAAAATTCTACATGTCTCTTTAAATTAGCTTCGCTTATAGGGTTATACGATGTTTTTTTGCTTCGCTGTCTCCCTCATCTCTTTCGTTAATAGCTTTATTATAATTATGAAAATTTCTTTATTAGAGCAAAAAATGAAAATGTGTGGAGAGTAAAATTTTTAGATAATTTAAGAAAAAACAACACGCAAATTTATGCATTAAGTTTCACTTTAAATTAAGTGGTTTTAACTGAAGAATTATAATAAAGCTATTATAATTTTTTACCTTAAATGCAATGTAAGTGACATTTAAGGTAAAAATATGAATGTGTAGTTTAAGAAAATTATTTTATTAATTTTTTTTTGAGAATATAATTTTAAGGAAAAATTCTAATGAAATGAACAAATGAAATTTTCTATATTCAAATGAAATAAAATAACGAAACTTCTAGCAACTTTAAAAAAAAGCAATCCTATCTCAAGAAAATAAATATTTAAACATGCATCCATTTAATGAAACTGGGTCTTCAAACAATTTCATTTCCAATAAAGCATTTGATATAACCAATATTATTTCTACTGCCTCAATGAATTAAAGAGTGGCTTAATATTAGGCAATATGAATGACAAATGTTTCTTGGATATATAATGTACTCTGAATAAATTCTGATTTAGTAAAGTTTATTTGTATTTTCTTTAATTTCATACATGATTAATATATTTTTATTTATTGAATTTGTATACATTTGTTTAAATATGTACATATTTGTTAAACCAAAATTGTAGAATTAAGATACTAAAAAAGAAGGAGATACGATTTAATTTCAAAATAATATCCAAATGATAATGTAAAGATAAATGTAATTAAAAACTAATAATGATTGAAATGGTAATGAAAGTGAAAAATGTAACAGAATATTGAAGTAGTAAAGATTTTGGATTATTTGTCAGACTTAATCTTATAAACATTCAAGACAAAGGCTATTAAAAATATTTTTGTAAATGGTTTTGGAATAAAAACCATTAGAAGAATTAAGTGTTCATTTTAACTGTAATACAATCATCATTATAGATTGATAAAATGAGGATTATCCTGATTAAAATTTACGTATTAATAGAAAATTCTATATTATTTAAATTAAAAAAAATCATTAAATGTAAAATATGTATAATTATTTGAAATCTCATATTTTTAAATAAATTGTAGAGGATATTTTGAAATTTGATAAATGCTCTACACTAGCTTAATAAATGCCTAAAAGTCAAAACTGACTGATACATAGGTGTCAAAAATTGTAAAAACGTAAATCAATTTAATATGGTAGAGTCAAACATAGATAAACTAATAAATCAAGATGAATACATGGGGCAAATCATTTTAATTTTGAAGCAGTACTGAATATTTAATAAATGCTATAATTTTTTAATCAATATTTATTGGAAACACTCAAAAAAATCAGCTATTATTTTGAAACTGTTCAAGAGTTGTTCGTTATTTACATACATTTCAAATTTCTGTTATTGATTGTTCATTTCCAAATTTTACAAATGACGATTTAAATTGTTATTTATGAATGAAAGCAATTTGAGTTTGTTGCTTCTTATCAAATGCATTATGTTACAATTTTTCAAGCATTTATAGCTACTAAATATTGGAAACCGCGTTGGCAAAAATTAGATTATTTTGACAGGCATTGCAATTAATATCAACCATTCGGTTTAAGCTCCTCTTCTAGGAACAACTCCAGATTTTCTAATATTTCCATCACTGACTTTTTAATATAAAATTGTATTTTATTTTTTTATTGTATATTTATAGTATATTCATGAGGATTGCCTCATGAATATACCATTTAGAAATTTCATGTCTTTAGAATTATTTCGTGAACAGAAAATATTTCTTGCAAAATTTTAATAGTATTTGTCACTTCAATTTCATTTTCAACAAAGGTAAAATCGTAACGCGTTCTTAATCATCGTATAATTTGCACTTGAGGCAAGTCTTAGCAGGTTGAGAATTAATAGCATCTTTCTCCGTGTCAACATAATTTTTTCCTCATGTCATTATTTATTTATTTTAACATATGCTCTTTCCCTCCGTTTTATATTTTCAAAAGCAAATGACTATTTTGTTACCCAATAACTTACATTCTTTTTCATTATTCGGTCCAAGGAATCGCGAAGAATTGCATCTCTATCAGAAGTAACTAAATTTACTATATTGTTCAACTTGTGCAATGGATAAATATACTAAGGTTTCATTAAGATGAATTAGTCAAAACTTGTCTTTGGTATACATATCTGGTTAAAAGTATTTTTATGGAACCAAAATTCAAATGTTTTAAGATATTGACATTTGAATATTTTTAACAATGCCGATTTTTATTTAAAGATACATTAATCCATTAAATGTAATTTTATTGGGCTCTATTATATTCTTTTTCATTATATCACACTGAGAATACTAGAATGGTTTCTGTTTTCCAATACTCTTTCACGTTTAAATGACTTTCAATTACAGTTGTATTAATTTGAATATGATAAACAATGAAACATTTGTATTTTATCGGCATTCCGAAATAAAGAAAAAAACTTGATACTAATGAAACACTTTGTATTTTAACCAAAAATTACAAATAATTTCATTAAATTCTGAAGGATTATTAGATTAAAAGATTTATTTTGAACAAAAACTGAAATGGAAATGTTATCTTTTTAACTGCACATAACTTGAGTGTAGTTTACATCAAAATAATTGTTGTTATACGTATTTTTTTACTTCTAATTTAGAGATTAAAGAGATCAGTTGTTTCCTATTAAATTAATACAATAATCATTTGAAGTAAAATGATGATTATTTTGTTATTTAAAGATTATCGTGTATGTGTATGTAATATATTTTTGTATTTTAGTAATTAATAAAATAATACACTGTTTATATACATATTACTATATAAACTTGAATGTGATCTATATTTCAAGAGGTTTTATACTTAAAATTAATCTTCAATTATAATTTACTATTTTGGTAGATTTATATTAAGCTATATATTTTTATTTCATTCATCAGTAAATCACTGAATTTTAAAATATAGTTACTAATTATTAATTTCAAGTTTTGATTTAAAAAAAAGAAAGAAAGAAAGAAAATTCGTAATATTGGTTTACCTGATTCTGTTCCCAGTATATCACATCAAAATTTGAAATGATGCAAATATCTTAAATACTCTGTAATGAATGTGTAAAACAACTCAACTTCAATTTTGATGTAACAGTTTGAAATGATTGAAATAAAAGTTGATAAAATATACAGTTCTGATAATTTACAACTAAAATGACATTATGAAGGATTAATATTTTAAAACTTGTTCCTAATAAGGAGTAAAAAAATCGGATATTATATGACACAGTATTTCTTTTAATAACATTTATAATTTATCAAAATATTTTCTTTACAGAATAAATATAATAAATAAGCAATATTTGGTTGTTTATAATAAATTTAATTTATTCCTTAGCTTAATGAAATTGTTAAATATATTATTAAAATTGAACAATATTATAAATAACAAGGAATATTCCAATATATGAATATTTTATTCTAATATGAACTAATACATGTTACTTTGTAATTATTTTTCTTGTGATCAAATTTCAAAATACTTCAAACAATATCAATATTCAATAACGAAAAGTGACTTTGTGGAAAATGTTTCTAATGAAAAGGAATTGATATTAATAAACTAACAATATATTTAAAAGTTCGGAGTACACTTGGAAACCGTAACTGCTTTATTGAACTTACTTGGATCACTGTTCCATTAAAAATAAATTGCAAAGATTTAGAATGGTAATCATGTATATTTCCTCAACATGGACAATTCAAACTTATCCAACTGTAGAAGTTCAACTTTAATTAAGATTATTCCCCGCTGTATCTTTGAAGGTTGAAGATAATGCAAACATTACTGAAAACTTTGTGAACTTAATAAATCGTTTCATATGATACCGCTTCTTAATATATATAGCATTTTTAAAGATAAAACGGAATGAACATAGTTTGAAAATTTTATTAAGAACTTGCTACAAGTCTGTGCATTATTTAATATTTAGTACTCAGCTCTTGCATCAATGTGAGGTTTCTTATATAATGTAACATATGACTCAAAATGAAAATTTAAATCACCTTTTAAAAATCACTTACATTGTCAAATAGTAAGGTAAAATTTATTTTTCTAATGTAAAAATAGTTAATTTTCATTTTAGAAGATTGAATTACACGAATACTTCCATAATAATTATAAATTAAATAATGTAATTTCCCAAGAAAATAAATATATAAAAACTTATTTTGAAAATTATTTTCTTGTGAATAAAAATTATTGTTTTGTTTTATGTTAATATAATTTTATAAGCCTTTACCTGAATATAAAGATATATTGTCTATAAATAAAATATTATATTTGAATGTACAGAATCGTTACAAAGAAAGTCTTATTTGAAATACAATACATTAAATTAAGAGTACAAATTAAGAGTATTAAATTAACACACGCACACACACTATCAGTTTTCTCTAAAATTGAAATTCCAATTTAAGAAACAGAAATAATATCAGAAGCTAGATGATATTATTTCTAGTAACTAATTACTGTATATTAAGAGATGTTTATTTTTAAGATTAATGGTATTTATTTATATATTCATAACAGAAACTTCAATTTATATATGTATTCAGCGTATTCAATTATCTCTCTTATTATTATATTTATTTAAGAAAATATTCAATAAAAATCATTGGCTTTATAAAAAGCTAATTGTAATTCTTAACAATCCATTCATATTGATATAGTATTCATCATTCAATTTTGTAAAAAGATAATTTTATCCCAATATTATAATTTAGTGCTTAAAATAATTTTAAAATAAAAAGAATGTACATAAATATAGCAACTAAGTATCTAACTGTTAAATATTTATGATTTCAAAACGATCAGCGAATCAATCATTTTGTTGTCAAGCATGTTATAGAAAACATATGAACAATATGCCTATTTAAATATACATGAAACATATATGTGTACTAGATCACATTTAAATTGAGGGTTAAAGAAGTATGAAACGTTTTAGAAAAGAATTCTCCTGAATTTAAAAGTAAATGAAATTCCGTCCAATGTTGGTATATAGTTAAATGAATGTGTGTCGGATGTTTATCAAGGTTTCAATATACAAATCTTTCAATGATTGATCATTTGCTTAGTGAAAGCGAGTTTGACACATTTTCACCGTTCTATTAAAGCACTATTGAATGCTGTATAATTTATGGAAGCGTTATTGTAGGACTTGGTATTAAAATGTAATTGCATATTGAATGAAACATAGTTGAATATGAGTAATATTTTGAAGAAAAATTTATTTTATCAACTATGTTTTGTTGTCATTATGGCTTTATTGCTTTTTTGTAATTATTTTTGTAAAACAGTATTTGAATATTCGTTTGGAAATAAACTAAATCTTAAATATTTATTAAAATTGTATTTTTATAACAATTTAATAAATAAAGAATTAATTGATATTAATTTCATGAGAAAATTAATCATTATTGTTTCTTAATTTAATACGTAGTTTTATTTCACACTTTTAAAAATTCCTTGAATTTCAGTATTTGATAAACATCAGATTTGGGTACTATCTTAAAATATTTTCAGTATTTAATTGAATGAAAAGTAATTGGCATTAATTAGATTGGAATCACCACGAAATGCTTAAGATTTAATTTTAATCTTTAAAGATTAATTGAGTTTCAAGTAGTGAAATAAGGTAAATTCACTTCGTTTGATTAGAATTTAACTTGATATTTTTAAAAGGAGTGAGGTAGGGCAAAAGCTTAAATGATTAATACAAGATTATGCGATTTTCTAGAACTTATACAGTTTGCAAATTAGCTCACATTTTCAATTTAACATATTTGTATATATTAAATTCCTGGATTATTTTAAGTTACAAATTTCATGACTACTCTATTCAGTTTTATCCTTGGATTTCAATAAATACTTTGACTAATACAATGATGTGTGATTACTTGAATATATTTACAAATAATTTTAAGAAGTTCATATTAATAAAATATGAATAACAAAAAAATAAATAAATTCATTTGTTTCACTTTAAATGACTCATAATATTTTCTTGAATGAATTAAATTAACTATTTTTAAGTTAAAAATAATACATGAAACGTCATATATTTTGTAAAGTAATTTCGGTTATGTTAGAGGTACGTAGATGTTTAGTTAATAGTGTTTATATATTTTAAACAATAAAATCTTATTTAGAATTAGTTAAAAGTTCAAACAATAATTTAAAAGCAAATAATTTGATTTCAATAAATTTTCTTCATTCAGATGATTTGAAAGAAATAAGTCATAATGTATGATATACTATCATTTCAGTCTCATAGAAATAACTGGGCATTAATTTATGTTAAGATAATTTTGCAAAATCATTGGAGTTTCAAGCATTTTATTATTTTAACATTTAAATGCATTTTAAAATTAAACAATAATTGTTGAAATTGATTACAAGTATCCATTATTTCTTCGTACATACTTTAATACACTTCACGGATTGCAATATTTAAAATATTTCTTTCTAAAATCAATTTACAAATTAAAAAATCATATTTTTCGAAAACTATTATCTGTAATCTTGTATATACAAAATAGAAATTATTTTACAAATTTAGAATTGTTTATTTTTTATTTACTTACTCTAAATATCAGTTAATTTTACTATATAATTAGCTGTCAATCAATATTTAATTTTATATATTAACTGTTTCTGAAATGTATTAATTAATACATTTCAGAGACAAACCTATTAAATAATAATAAACCTATAACCTATTAAATAGGCAACCTATTAAAATTGAAGAACATTCATAAATATATATTGTTACATTTTAAAAGTTTTAATCAGTATAAATCATATTTAACTCACTATCAATATATAGTTTCAAGCCGAAGCACTTTTATATACAGTACTTTATCAGTAATCCATTTTCAACATGTCATGACGTAAAAAATAACAATGTTATCTTCATATTTCCACATTTTATCTTTCTACATAAAACGCGGGATTAGTTCCGCCTAAATACAGTGCTATTTTTTACACTAAATACAGGCTTAAGTATAAGTATCATATTAAGTATCAGTGCATTTATCATACAGCACAACTAACTAGGATCAATTTATTCAGGGGAAATGAGCGCGCTTAGTGTTATCATCGGGGTCCATGATGTAAAAAAAATGTCTCTTAACTCTGTAGTTTCTTTCCAACTTCTGTTGCGGCAATCTAATGATGATTTTCTCGACGAGAATCCATTTCTCCCAAGAGGAAGCAGATATTTTTTTCTTTCGCCAATATCTCGAAAAAAAATCACAGACATAAATACAAGGTCACCATTTCCTTTGAAGACGTTAATATAAGAGTAAATACAGATAGGGAGAAAAAACTTTATTTTTGGTGCACCAGAATGGAACAGCGGGCCTCACTTCTCAGACATTGTCACACCGGTCCCTTTCTAAATTAAGAGACACTTTGAATAAAGAAAGAAGAGGGTGGCAGACAAAAATTATGTTCCATGATATCGACTTGGAGTAACCCCCACGTTAAAAAAAAAGTCAGTTGTTACTGTGAGTATTTAAAGTCATTGTTCCAGAAAGCGTATTCTATTTTTAGATAGAGGAGGTGGTTAAGAGAAAATTTCAAGGCAAAAAATAAAAGAAATAAAAATGTAAAAGAATCTTATTTACATTCTTTGATTACTTACTTACAAATGTATATCTCTACATTTAGATTTTTAAAGTGAAAAAGTAGAGAAAAAAAACAATTTAAATTGTTAGTCGACGATAAACTATCTGAAACTTGCATGGCCTTCAAAGATATTACAAACAAATTTTTAATGTAACCAAAAAAATGTCAATTATTTGTTTTCAAAAATTAAAGAAAAGTACAAACTGTTTAATTTTGTAATCTGGAAAGTGAGTGTTATACAGTTGTTTAAATCTATTGTTAACATTTAATTAAATATGTCTTAAATTAAGCCTCTTTTTTATATGCAAACGTAGTTTTTCATTGCATATTAGACTCCCTTAAAATTAAAAAAAAAATCTGTCCAACAATTATTAAAAAAATAAATATCAATTAATTTCTGTATAAGTTATTATATATTCTCTATGAAGCTTTTGTGTTCTAAGAAGTTTTTTCTTATGAAATTCTTGTATCTCAATATAAAATTACCACACTACCTCTCAATCAAACTCATTATTTTTTAAATCATAGGTAAATTAAACAAAATTTTAGAAGTTTTCTGCCTAATATGTTTTTTATAAATGGTATTAATATATAGCATACATATAAAGTAACTAATGTTGTATAAATGTCGATTTTATTTCCGTGCCAAAATATTATATTTTTGTTTAGAAAGAAAATAAGTACATATTACTTAGGAAGAGCTCATAATTTTTGACATTTATTATTTTTTTTCTAATGAAAAGATAATTTAAAAAGAAAAAAAAAATCACAACACATTGGCTATTTCTACCTTACAAATCTGCTTACTTAAATTTATGTTCAGAGCATTTTAATTCACATTTTATACTTCATATAGACTATAATGATTCATAAAGTTCCCTGACTATTTAAATATCAATGTTTTTCAAAACTGCATATTATAATATGCTTAATTTATGATTCATATAACTTGCATTTACTGAAATTAATATTTAACTTATATGACATAATATTTTAACAGATCTTTCAAAATGCTGGTTTATGGTTACATATTAAATTAAACTGTTTTTGTAGTCTTAAGAAATAGAAGTGTTTAATGTCATTTTATATATTAAAATGGATAAAAAAGGGAATTTCAAAAAGTAAATCATGAGTATCATGTATTTTATTTATTACCAAATATATTTCCTTCAAAATAAAATCTGTATATTTTATTTTGAGGAAAATCTAATTTGATTATTATAATAATATACATTTAATTATTATAACACTATACAAATATAAAGCTTTAATATCAAAAGTCATTTGTATTTATAGAAAAATGGATTACTATCTATGAACGTTATGATTTCATTTCAGATCATTTTATAAGTAAAAGTGGTCTGAAATAAAATCGTATATATGTTATTTACTTAATCCATAATAACTTTATACAAGTTAAAAATGTTAAACATGTTAAAAATTTAATAAGAAAACACCAGTTATAAACTAAATAAATATTCTTACAGCATGTAGAATATTAAATAAAAAAATCTATGTACGCTTTATTTAAATTGCAAATTATTGTTCAGTTAATTACTTAATAATAATTACTACGACTAACAATACTTAGTAATTCCATTAGAAGTTTAGAAACAAGTTCTTAATACCTTCATAATCAAATTTAAATTCCCTTCATCATCAATATTTTGCTTAAAAACTTTTTTTTTATCTAACTGCATTTACATTAATTTAAATAAATTACTTTAAACTTTAAACGATGAGAAATGTTTTTGATAAAGAATGTTAAAAAATGTATTAAGTTATTTTAATCGAAATTATTTGTATTTCTATGTTTTGTATTTTTTTATTGTTATTTTTTTATTTTTACTATTGCGGCTCTTTCTATATACATATACTTAAATATATATATAAAGATATATAAATGTGTGTAAGTAGTTCAATCCCATTCAAAATAATGGGAAATATTTATTGTTATAAATACAACTTTAAATTATGGTAAATAAATTATATTTTATTTGTATCAAAATATGAAATGTTGTTTTGCATTTTTAGCAGCATTTTTATTCTTGCTAAAATGAATGGAAATGGGTTAAAAATTCTTATCAGTCTTTCTTTAAGAAGTATTTTTGATACTAAAATCGTAAGAACTGAACCACTATTAGATTTCGCGTATATTACATACACACAAGAGCATGATATTTTAACTAAAACAGTTAAAAATATGCGAAACTATATGTGCATTATATATATATACCTAAAATGATAAATCTGTATGCAGCTTAAGAAATACGATTATTATTGATTAAATAATAACTTAATGTATGCATAATTGTTATGGATATATACTAATTACCATATTCCCAATTCATTTATTATTTTGTTGTATAAAATAAAAAAAAAACGTGACATTGACCTTTTTATCAGTTCTTCTTTTATTTCCGATTTATTCAAACATAAAGTTATCAAATTCATTAAATAAAAGAAAAAGAAAATATAATTGGTAAAAAAAGAACAGGATATGAAATGACTTTCATTTCCTTTGCCAAGTCTTTTTTAAGTAATGAATGTGATTGATATAAACTGGGAACTCACTTGAAAAATTTTTATTTCTTGTTTTTGTGTGAATTATAAATATAATAACGTAATTTTTATTATGTTTTTTAATCACATGTTTGTTATTGATAAGTGCGAAAAATAATTTCTGTAAGTAAATTTTATTTTCTAGATTATAAAATATTTATGAAAAATTTTAGTTATTTTTTTTAAAAATTATATGTTTAAAAATAATTTATTTATTTTCAGAAAGTAAATGAGATTTTAGGTAACATTGACTTATGAAAGGAGCAAAAAATATTTCTGTTATATTTTATTTATTAAGGATGTTTTTTTTTCTTTATTTAAATTGGTGTATTTTATGTAAATTTTTAATGGACAAATAAATAAACTATCGCTTCTGAAAATTTAAAACAATGATCAAATATTTTATAGATCAATGAATGCGCTAGTTTAACGTTCATATTTATTAGAAGAAGATTTTAGTTCATTATTCAATCAATAAAACAATATCAAATATAAATGAATACATAGTACTCAATAATAAAAGATATTCATCAAATGCTTTTTCAAAAGTTTGATTATATGTCGAACATGTTTTTATTCCTTTTTTCCTTTATCTTCTAATAACAAATGAGAATCAACAATTACATTCTGCTGAATATTTAACATAAGTTTCAGAAGATTTGAAATACGCTTTCCAAATTATCAGATTCTTAAAAGCTTTTCCGAAGGAAGTAGTTTAAAAATTGATTTTAATTCAATTGGTATTTATGTTTCGTTTAATTAAATTTAAATAACCATAGATTATGTGTGTGTGTGTGTGTGTGTGTGTGTGTGTGTGTGTGTGTGTGTGT